>JAODAL010012049.1:0-97092 GCA_025379985.1 Phyllomedusa bahiana | reverse complement strand
ATATACTTTTTATTTGCATTTTGCTGAGAAATAAGAAATTTGACCCTTTTGGCAAACAAACTCAAAGTTTCATAGGTGCATGAATGAATAATGCTGCTTTGCTCGTACCCCCCTGGTCAAGCGTTGTAATTACATATGGTCAGTGATTCAATTTCTTTTTTTTTTTATTTTATTAGTTAGATTAATAATTACCTTCTTGGGGCCCGGGGAGAACTTCTGAGCTAAGTAAAATAATTACGTCTTTTTCTGAAAGCCGATAACACACAAGCTCTTACCTCCCAAGACTTTTTTAGATTTCACCCCTGCTATCGATAAAAAAACACCAGGGGAGGGGTTCACAGTGGTCACTTGGGAAATAAAAGCCCTCAAAAGGGGTGATCAAATCACTTGTAGTCTTAACAAAAAAAAAGAATCAAGCAATATTTTTGGAAAACGTCTTAATTTAGTGCCCCCTCATTTTGAAAGCTATTCTTTTGGAAAAAAACCCCTTTTTAAATGCTTATGGCAAAACCTGTTGGCAAGCACAGCATCAATTTTTTTTTCTAGTTTTGGGGGGTTGAGCCTTTCCCAACTGGTCAGGGGAAATTTTGGGCTCTTCTTTCATTTTAAACATAAGGGCGTGTTAGGCCAATCCAAAGTCTGGTCAGGGGACCACCTTTTTCCCTGGCCCCGGCGTTTTTTCTGCAGGGCTACATACAGGGCATGTAAGCCCAAAACCACAAATCGGTCAGGGACCACCTTTACCCTGGCCCTTTTTTTTGCAGGTCACATACAGGGACGTGTAGAGCCAATACCACAAATCTGGTAGGCACCACTTTACCCCGGGCTTTCTTCTGCGTCTACAAAAGGGCAGGTGGCCCAAAACCACAAGTCTGGCCAGGCACCCCTTTAAACCCGGGTTTTGGCGTTTTTTCTGCAGGGATACATAAAAGGGCAAGTTAGAGCCATACCCAAGTTGGCTCGGCACCACCTTTACCCGGTCCGGTGTTTTTTCTGCAGTTTTATACATACAGGGCATGAGGCCAATACCCCAATTGGGCCGGCACCCCTTACCCCGGGCGGCTGTTTAAAAGTTCTGCACCAGGTGCCAAAAAACCAATGTGTCTAATTCTACGAATGTGGTGCGACGCCCCAAATCTTTGGCGCACTAAAAAGTGTCTTTGGCGCTTTACAAAGGGACTTATCGTGCCAAAGTTTGGAGTGCGCCTGCTCATACATTCCGGTTGGCTCAAAGTACCTCAGAAAACTGGCACAGCCCCGGTCATAAATGTCACCCTAGATTTTTTGCTGTTTAAAACAATAGTTTATTCATTAAAAACTAAAAGGGGGAGCAGGGTTTCTCTTAAGCGTAAGGGCTTTTTCCATTTAAAAAATCTTTTTGGGGGGGTAAAAGATGGGTTCACATCACCTTAAAAGGCTTATTTACTTAAGGGGGGGCCCCCTAATGGTTCTGTCTGTAGTGAATTGAAAAGACAGACCGGCCCGAAAACAAAATGACTATTTTTTTTTCCCTTTGATTGGGTTTTTGCTTATTTATTATATACACCAATCATAAAAAACAATTTTTTCATTTTTGGCTTTTCGTTACCGGGGTAAATTTCGAGGCGCATTTTGCGGGTATTTTTCGCTTTTAAATTTCGGGCCAGGGTGTGCCCCAAAAAACGGTAATCCCCCTGCTCTATTTGAGAAAATATGGATAACGGGCCCCATTTTCCCCGCCGTATTAATATGATGTAATTTTACGGCGGGGGGAAAGTAAAATAATTTATTTTTCGCGGCCCCGGGGAATGGCCCAAAAAGTTTTATGGGGGCCGGGGGGATGATCAGCGAGAGCTCCCGAGACACACGATGTACTGTACGCGCCGCAATACATCGTGTGAACATAGCCTTAGAGGATAACATTGCTTTCTTCTGCTGTATTTACAGAATATTCAGTAAAGTCATCATGTGTCACTGAGATCATCGGCGGGGTTATTTCTTGATCTCAAATCCTTGGAAACCCCGTAAAAAATATTGGGGAAAGGGGGCCCAAAGTTTACTTTTTTTAGAGTAAAAAGTTTCTAAAGGATAATTTTAAAAAAACTATTTTTCCCGTATCTTGTATTTCATTTTAAATTTTTGAATTTTAATTTTTTTTTATGGGAAAAAAGGAATATGGGTTTTATTATATATTATAAAACTATAAAAGCTAATAAAAAAATAAAAGAGAAATCCCAAAAAGGTACAATTTTTAAAATGTTTTCCCAGTTAATAATTTTTGACTTCTCACATTTACAAAACGAGTCACAAAAGGGATAATAACGTTCCCGAAATTTTGCAAAAACCCTTTCCCCTACCCCCCTGCGTCTTCTGGCCAAAACGTTTTTTAAAACCCTTTCCTTTTACTTGGTGGGAACCCCCCGTCCAGAGGCCGGCAACCCAAAAGCTCTCCCTCAAAATAGCTCGGTCTTTTTTGGGGATCGGCTCCCCAAAATGACGAAATGTTTTGTCCCCACCCGGTTTGCCCCCCATCCCATAAAATTAGTACATTTTGTGGTTTTGAGCATTTTTTAGTTTTTTGGAAAATACAAGTGCCATGCCAAAAGCGAAAATTTTTAGAGGGGCGTAGTGGGGTTGAAATCTTCCCAAACAAGAGCAAAACAAATGTTAAAAAAAAAGTTGACGGGGCTGAAAAAAAAAAAATACCAATTTTTTTTGTTGAATTGGATCAAATTTTTTAGATAATGGCCCCCATGGGAAAAAAATGCTTCTCCCCCTGCGACTTGTGTATGATACAATACCAATAGCTTGTGGGTCTGTCCTTTTTTAATCTTTTTCAGTGGCTTAGGTAATGAAAAATCCCCAAAAAAAAGGGTTTTTTATTTTTTTTTTTTTGGCCTACCCAAAGTAAAGAAGTTTTTTGAAACCAGAATTAAAAATTTAAATTTTCAGAGGGGAAAAAAAGTCCCCTACAGTTAAAAATTTTTAATTCACAAGAAGGGGCCCGCATCAACAATCCGAAGTACCTGCTTTAAACTTGGAGAGTAAAATGGTTGAAAAAAAAAAGAAAAAAATATCACGACTTTGGGGCATCGAGTTTTAAAACCCGGCTTAATTTTGGGCTACAGGGCGGAGACCAAGATTTAAGTCCCTTTGGGCTCCACATATGGTTTGCAAAACATGTGTGGAGCATCTATGACAGTGGACAAACGGTGAAAGAAAGTTTAAACTTGGTGTGCCGATGGTATGGAGAGAACCGAAAAACCACCATGAGGATGGCTTTAACCGTTACAATAAAGCTCGGTGGGATTACCCCATATTGGAATCAGTAAGACGACCTATTCCACATGGCAATGACATTCCCATACCAGTGTTTACCAGACTACCAAACCAGCCACTGTCAGACTCTGAAGAGAGGCAGGAATTGGAGTGTATGACAGGTAGTAGCAGTGGAAGTGAATTTGACGGAAGTTCTTTGATGTCTGAACCATTAAGCCAAAAAGAACTCAATGCCCTGATTCAAGACTTAAATCTGTCCAAGCATCCATACTTTTAGGGCAACATGTATGAATGGGACTGCGTTAGTTTTCTGGTGAACTTTGAGCCAAAAAGTACATGAACAGGTGCACTCCAAACTTTGGCACGATAAGTCCCTTTGTAAGACACTTTTTAGTGCGCCAAAGATTTGGGGTGTTCTCGGGGCGTTGCTCCACATTCATAGAATTAGACACATTTATGATTCTTTGACCCCAAATCTAGGCGCAGAACAGTTAGAACAATCAGACCAGGGTAAAGGTGGTGCCTGAGCCAGACTTGTGGAATTGGCTCTACACTGCCCTGTATGTATGACCTGCAGAAGAACCCGCCAGACCAGGTAAAGGTGTGCCTGAGCCAGACTTGTGGTATTGGCTCTACACTGCCCTGAAAGTATGACCAGCAGAAGAACAGCCAGACCAGGGTAAAGGTGGGGCCTGAGCCAGACTTGTGGTATTGGCTCTACACGGCCCGTATGTATGACCTGCAAAGAACAGACCAGGGGAAAGGTGGTGCCTGAGCCAGACTTGTGGTATTGGGGTCTACACTGCCCTGTATGTATGACCTGCAGAAGAACAGACCAGGGTAAAGGTGGTGGGCCCGAGCCCGACTTGTGGTTTGGCTCTACACTGCCCTGTATGAATAACCTGCAAAGACAGCCAGACCAGGGGAAAGGTGGTGCCTGAGCCAGACTTTGTGGTATTGGCTGTAAAACTGCCCTGTATGTAAAGACCTGCAGAAGAACAGCCAGACCAGGGGAAAAGGGGTGCCCTGAGCCAGACTTGTGGTATTGGCTCTACACTGCCCTGTATGTATGACCTGCAGAAGAACAGCCAGACCAGGGTAAAGGTGGTGCCAGAGCCAGGACTTTTTGGTATTGGCTCTACATGCCCTGTATGTTGACCTGCAGAAAAACAGCCAGACCCGGTAAAGGTAGTGCCTGAGCCAGGGCTTGTGGTATTGGCCCTACACTGCCCTTATGTTGACCTGCAAAGAGCACCAGACCGGGGTAAAGGTGGTCCCTGAGCCAGTTTTGGGGTATTGGCTCTACACTGTCCTGTATTTTATGACCTGCAGAAGAACAGCCAGACCAGGTAAGGTGGTGCCTGAGCCAACGTGGTATTGGCTCTACACTGCCCTTATGTATGACCTGCAGAAGAACAGAACCAGGAAAAGGGTGGTGCCTGACCAGACTTGGGTATTGGCTTACACTGCCCTGTATGTATGACCTGCAGAAGAACAGCCCAGACCAGGGTAAAGGTGATGCCTGAGCCATATTTGTGGTATTGGCTCTACACTGCCCTGTATGTATGACCTGCAGAAGAACAGCCAGACAGTGGAAAAGGAGGTGCCTGAGCCAGACTTGGGGTTTTGGCTCTACACTGCCCTGGTAACCTGCAGAAGAACAGCCAGACCAGGGTAAAGGTGGTGCCTGACCAGATTTGGGTGGTATTGGCTGTACACTGCCCTGTATGTATGACCTGCAGAAGAACAACCAGGGTAAAGGGGTGTCTGAGCCAGACTGTGGGTATTGGCTGTACACTCCCCTGTATGTATGACCTGCAGAAGAACAGACCAGGGTAAAGGTGGTGCCTGAGCCGGGACTTGTGGTATTGGCTCTACACTCCCCTGTATGTATGAGCTGCAGAAGAACAGTCGACCAGTGGTTAAAGGGGTTTGCCTGAGCCAGACTTGTGGAAATTGGGCTCTACACTGCCCTGTATGTGACCTGCAGAAGAACAGGTTCATACATTCTGGCGCATTCTACACTGCCTTAAAGCGATTTAGGACTGGCCTGTCAGTGCCAACGTTCATACATATCGCCCTTAGTTTTCAGACTTAATGAATGATATCTTACAACTTCAGAACTTAAAATTACAGCTTATCAGACAAGAGAAGGGAGGTTTCTCCCATATTTCAACCAGGAGGAAGAACTTGTATACTGCAATGACATCCCAGGACTTGTACTTCAAATGGGATTAAAAGAATGTCGACCAGAAGACTGGTAGTTTTTTAGGCTGAATGGACACAGGATCGGACAAAAACTGTCCGAAAGTTGATCGTTTTTAGTGCGATGCACAACTGCAGTTGATGTCCCTGTTTTGTTAAAACCTGCGGTCGGTTCTTGTTTTTTTGCCGTAGGCCCATACTATTGATTGTATGGGAAACCGACAGCAAAACGAAAAACGCCGGCATATTTATCAACATGTTGCTAAATACAGCGGTGCCAGAAAACAATCGGTGCCAGGGCTGTGGAGTCGGAGTCGTGGAGTCGGTGCCTATTTTGCCAGAGACGGAGTCGTCATAAAATGGACCGACTCCGACTCCCAAAATATATAATAAGTTGGTCCAGTTAGGTCGATGCAGTGCAAAGAGCAAGAGGAATTGGGGCCGGCCAGTGCTTTCTGCTCCCATATCTTCAGCCTTATCACATGAGGAGTGTAATGATGACATGGGGAGAAAAGCGCTGCCCCCAGGGAAAAGTTTCCCGCCCCCCAGGGCAAACGTTTTAAACCATTCATCAAAAACTGTGTGGTGAGGCAATTCCCTTTTATACTGACATTGTTAAAATTTTCCCCTTGGTCCCGCTTTCCCCAACCCAAGTTATTTTGGGGGGAAGGCCGTTCTCTGCCGGGGAAAAAATTTAACGATTGAGGTCAGTATGCGGATTGTGGGAAAATTACTATTTCTAGAACAAATTCAAACTCCACAAATTTTTCCCCGGAGTGTTTTGATATTTAAAATTTTTTTTTTTGTGTCCAAAAGTCATATCCAATAAAATATTTTCAGGCAAGCAAAATGGTAACAATGTTTGAACTTGATTTTCAGGCCCCCTATTCACCCTCCACTACAGCTTTGTTACATGAGGTTTCGAAATTTTAATTAACAGTCATCTCCCTATCTTAAAATAAATTTTGACTTGAAATTTATTTAGCATCTGTTTGTTACAATTTGCTCCAAAAATAAATGTAATTTTTTTATTTTTTTAGTATTTGGGAAATCCACCTTTGGGTTTTCAAAAAAAGCCTGAAACCTTTGTTTTTGAATCGATTTAAGAATCTTGACCAAAATCTGATCCCCGGTTTTCTAACATTCCCAAGTTGGGCGGGCTGGGCTTGGAACAAATACAGCTTTTTTTTTCAACTCTACCCAAGTGTTCAAAAACAAAAAAGGGTTACCCTTTTGCTTGCAGGGCTGTTCTACCTAAATAGCTTTATTATTGATCAAAGGGGATAAAAAACCTGATGACCATTTTAAAAACAGTAAATTATATTTAAAAAAGCGCCTTATGGGGAGTCGGGGAGGTTTGGGAAATTTAGGAGTCTGAGTCGGGGATTCGGCTTGCCAACTCCACAGCCCTGACTGCAAGTTAATGATAGTTATCGGTTACTTACTGTCTTCAGTTGCTGTCTAGCTTTGCTGTATTGGGACACCTCTATGATCAGTGACTGCAACTTATATGTGTGGTTTACTGGAGTCTGAAGTAGTCTGCAATCCACCTCCTGTCTTTTTACAGGTAAATTTGCTCATTTGAATGCAGAGTGTCTTTCCAAGAAAGATCAGTCTGGGCGCAATGGAGTAAATCACCGATCACAAGCAAAAGCTAACATTGGATTCGGCGTTTATAATAAATAATAAACTTTTAATATATTTCTAAAAGATCATTTATATTTGCCTGTCACCCAAAATGTAAAAGCATGCACTTGCTATAAAAGAATATACATTCGGATACGGGGAAATATAGATAGTTATTACAAGAAACAGGACTATACGTTTCACGAGGTTCTTCAGGTCTGTGAATAAAATACCACCATTTATATTTATCCTCTCCATTAAATGAAAACATATACAAAATATCCTATACCAATTACAATACAGGTAGACCCCGGGTTACGAAAGTGATGGGGACTGTAGGTTTGTTCTTAAGTTTAATTTGTATGTAAGTCAAAACAGGTTAAATTTTTATTAATCCAGCCAAAGGATTTCTTTTTAGTTTTGGGTGTGCAGGAAGGGTTTTTACATTTTTTTTTGCTGTCTGTGCCTTGTTAAGAAAATTTAACTTTTATTTTCCCCCAAGTCTCGTGGATGCTGGAAAATTGTCGTTCCACAGCTACTATCTGCTGTGCAAAAAGGGAAATACAAGGTAGCATTCCCCCCAAAAATCCCCTGTTTATAATAGGGGGAAAAATTTAAAAATCGGAACGGTGTAAGTCGGGGACTGCCTGTACAAGGAAGCACCTTTTTTCTCTCCCCTCCCCCTCCTCTTTCTCCTTTCTTTCTTCTGTTTGTGTGTGTCAGAGAATACCTGTCTTTTTACAGTGCTCGGGCTTGTGTGTCATCCCCAATAATAACACTGCAGCTTTGCTTGTTTACATTGGCGGCTACCAAAATTTTTTCCCAATAAAAAAAAGAAAACACACTCTACCCATCTTTAGACAATAAACATAAAATTATATAAAATAAATATTCAAATAAAAATAGCAAAATCTCTCTGTTACTAGTGTTAATCCACAAATACAAACAAAAAGGGAGTGGAAAATATAATACTTTTAAACCCAAAAGAACCACTAAATTGCAAGACAGAAAATAAACTCCCCCTACATCAAAAAGCAGAGAAGAGAAAAAAAAAAGACAATCGTTTTATTCACCTAACTAAACCATGATCTCCCCCCGGGCTTTAGATAGATTCCCCGTGGGGAGATAAAGCTGAAAAAGAACGCACTGGATTTTTTTTTGGATAAAAAACCGTTTAATCAAAAGGGGAGGTTTCTTTTACCTTTTTAGCTGTACAATGACGGACAGGTTGTGCACCTCCTTTGTCCCCGGGATAAGTGGAACAGTCGCTCCTGTATTCCATTTTTTAGTTTTAATTTTTAAAACTAGGTTCCGCTTTTAAAATTTAAAAAAATTTTTATTTTATGTATATTTTATAAATAATTTTAAAATTATAAAATTTTATATAAAATTATATATATGAAAACTCGATCTATCTTGCACATTTTTATAAAAATTTTCCTTTCAGAGTCCTCCTGATTTTTTAGGCTTATACAATTATTATTTTTTCTTTTTTAATTAAAAAATCTTTCCCTTAATTTTATATAATATAAACACAAAATAAAAAAATTTTTTTTGTATAATTTATTAAAATGTTTTTTACCCTGTTATTAACATGTTTTCCTATTTTTAAATACAAGTAATTTTTAATATCCAGGTACAATTTTTTGAAGTTTTTTACTGTCTAAAATCATGTGATTTTGTTGGATACTTGTAACTCATTCAAAAATCTTTCCAAAGTATCTTATAAGCCCGACCGCAGACACTTGTAATGTATGTATTGATGAAGCAGAAAGGATTCTGCGAAACGCGTAATACTTGTATATGAATAAATTTCTTATCCTCAACTTAATGGTTGAGTGCATTCTAGCTATTTAGTATTCCATCAGCGCTTCAAACACAACTCCTCTCAAACCAGCGTGAAGTATCTGTAGAACTTCAAAGCGAAGCCCGCATCACCTAACTAAACCATCACAGGTGGACTATTCTTCCAGTGTCAGCATCCTAATTCCTCTGTATTAGGATCAATAGTCCAATAAAGAATAAATGTGGAAATCAAAAGATATATGTATAATGGTCTCATAAATCTAGACCCTAAAAAAATAACAAACAATAATCCCTGCCTACACAGTAGAGGACCCGTCCCGAAAAGGGTGCCCCCACACTACACATAGTTTAAAAAAAAAAAAAAGCCCGCCATGGAGATGGTGAACTTGTCTGAGGATTGTTGTTTATGCGAGTATGGTGGCAGCTTTAGCAGCACATATTATAAGTGTGCATGCAGGAGAGCGGAAGGGGGAATGGGTTCTGTGGATTCTCTGATGGCTAATTGGTAAGCACCTGAATAGGGTGTGTATCTAACATGATATAAAAAGGAAATGAGTTTAGACCACATGTGATCAGACCTCTAACCCCTGATGAAGCCAGTTTAGCTGGTGAAACATGTTGGGGAGGTCAGGCATGACGTTTTAAATTGTGATTTCTCACCTCTGTCTACAAGTGTCACCCGCTGCAGAGGGTGTGACAAGGGGGCCTTATTTGTTTTGTGTCCATTAGATTAGGGACGACTGCCCAAGTAGGAGGCGTGGGATCCCTTACTGAAGTTAATAAATTGCTGTATATATAATGCTTTTCTGTTGGTAGGTGGGGTTCCTCCAGACTTGATAATAGAAAAGGAGCTATTCCTTCCTTCAGAAGTAGAAAGGGTTAAATGGTGATGTTAGAAATCAGGTTTTTAAATAGTGCGTATAGAGGTTAAGAGTTATACATAATAAAAGTTACGTTTTAGTGTTTTATAGATAGAGAACTGATAGAGTTTAAGTTTCCCTATGACAAAATAGTCAATATAGAGACCCCACACTACAGATGCTCACTATGAATTCAATCTCCTACACACTGGTACAAGAGATATATGAAAGTTAAAAACAGCAAAATCCCAATGTGTTTCACCATAAGGATAATGCAACGGCTATTCAGGGCACTTAAAGGGTTGTCTCAATACAAGGATTGCTTTTTATGTTAAAGATCTTACAAAAACAAGTCACTTTGCAATATTTGTCCATTAACAGTGTCCTGACTATTCCTAGATATCCCCTCTTGTATGGGCTGCATCAGCTCCTCAGGTTGCTATAGCTACAGACCTGTTTGATTTCTCATGATAGGCTGCCAGCACTGGTCGCTATAGCTACAGACCTAGTTTCTACTGCAGCCTAGTAGAAGCCAGTAAACACGTCCCTGAATTCAAAATGAAACAAAGAAAACAGGACCAAAGTAAGATGAATCAATGTAGTGAGACAACCCCTTTAAGAAGGTTTAAGATAACACTATTCTAGAGAAAGTCACACGTGATAAGTGACTCGGTGATAAATTGTTGTACTAAGAAGCCAGACCTTGCGTTATCAGTGATATATACACTTTTACTACACATTTATGCTAGGTCTACATGGCAGTGATTCGGTAGTTAGAATCCGCAAAAAAATGACTGTAAACCATCCTCATAGACCTCCGTAGTCTCCACAGCTTGGATTTTCTGGTGGTCAGATTCCAAATCCAAAAACCGGGTCAAAAAACTTAGAACATAATAATCCGTTGTATTTCACTTGATAGTACAGTTCAATTGAATGAAATCCGAAAACCACAGCAAAAAAAACTAGGACAAAAACACGGTACAAAAAACTAAAATGAGTGTAAAATACTGGTGGGACTCTGATTAGAATTTAATGAGTATTTTGTCCTCTGCCGTGTGCACGTAGCCTTAGGCCCCGTCACACGGCTTATTTGCCCACGATTGGCGCCGTATTCCGCCCGGATTTGCGCTTCAATACGGCGCCAATCGTCGGAGTCATTACGGTAATCCACTGCTCTCATAGAGAACAGTGGATTCCGTCGCTCCTCCCCGCTCGGCAAATCCGCCGCGGGGGAGAAAGTGACATGCACAATATTTACGGCGCGGACGCGCCGTAAACAATGCATTGTCTATGGGGCCGGGAGCGGCGCCCCCGCCGCGCTCCGGCCCCGCCCCGATTCCCCCCGTATTCACGGCGATTTTGTGCGCTCAATACGCGGCTACAAATCACGACCGTGAATAAGCCCGATGTGAACACGGGCCTTAAAGGGGTTGTCTCACTACACTGATTCATCTCACCTCAGTCCTGTTTTCTCGGTTTCATTTTTAATTCAAGGGCGTATTTACTGGCTACTACTGGCCTGCAGTGATGAGCTGCTGAGAATACCAGGTCTGTAGCTATAGCGACCAGCAATGGCAGCCTATCAGGAGAGATTGAACAGGTCTGTAGCTATAGCAACCAGCGCTGGCAGCCTATCTGGAAAGATGGAACAGCTCTATAGCTATAGTAACCAGCGCTGGCAGCCTATCAGGAGAGACAGAAAAGGTCTTTAGCTATAGCAACCAGTGCTGGCAGCCTATCAGGAGAGACCAAACAGGTCTGAAGCTATAGTGACCTGAGCAGCTTATGTAGCCAATAAAAGAGGGGATATCTAGGAATAGGTAGGACACTGCTAATGGATACATATTACAAAGTGACTTGCTTTTGCAAGATCTTTCACATAAAAAGCAGCAATCCTTGTAGTGAGACAACCCCTTTAATGTAAATATCTGTGATCTTATCTTTTAGCTGCTATTTAAAGGGACACTAATGCCAAAATGCATCTATCATATGGAATTGTCTTTTGTTTTTTTTTTTTAATAGGGTGGTTTGGTTTGGTATATAATTTTTTTTTATATTAACATGACCTCTTGGTTTGTCTCTCTGGCTTCTCCATCCCTGCTACTGTAATTTTTTTACAAAGGCTGTTATATCAATGCACTAGGCTTTGAGAGGTTGGTGCTTTTTTTATTTTTCTCTCTGCATTTTGGAGGCCGTTTGGCACAGTGAGAGGTCTGAAGTTGACCCAGGTGAGAGATAATATAGAGTAGGACCACCCAACTGAGATCCCCTTGTAAGCCGGGGGTGGCTTCGCATGTTTTTGGCCAAAAAATCGCGACCAAGAATCTCAAAGTTTTTTCATATATTGTAGATAGCATAATAATGTGCTTTGGGCATTTTCCATAAGATCGACCTTTTATTTGCCTACTGAGGGTTTCGTGGTGTGCTCACTAGTATTGACTGTGTGATATGTATATGTGCCGAGCCATGCCAGTGGCACCCAGTTTGCAGTGTTTTTTTCAGAAGTTTTTCTGTGCAGCTATACTTGTATTGGCACATATTGCTTTAAACTATAAGGAGAAGTAGATACCTCCATTTTGGTTTCCTGCACCGCCCACCCAAGCTTTATATCATGCACTATGCTTTGAGGGGTTGGTGCTTTTTATTTTCCTTGCATTTTGAGGCCGTTGGCACAGTGGAGGTTGAATTGACCCAGGTGAGAGATAATATGTAGGACCACCCAACGAGATCCGTTGAAGCCGGGGGGTTGAGCATTTTTTGCCAAAAAATGCGGACCAAGAATCTCAAGTTTTTTCATAATTTTAATAGAAAAATTTGAATGTGTTAGGCGCATTGTTCATAAGACTCGACACTTTCTAATGCGCCTAACATGAGGGGGCGTTCTGGGGGCGTCGCACCACACTCGTAATATTAGACACAGATTTGAATGTGGTTCGGCAAAACCAGGCGCATTACTGCTCGGACAGGTAGACCTATTTCAATGTGATCTGCCTGAGCCTGAGGAGTCGAAGTGGAGCTAGTTTTTCTGTTAGGGACAAAAATGTCCAATATTTCTCAACTTACATTAATAAAAATTAATTTATTATAATTTCAAACTGTATAACATTTAATTATTTAAATTTAATGAAAAATATGATCATATAAAATTAATATAAAATATAAAAATCTCTCTTATAACATTTATTTAAAATTACTAGAATCTAAAAAAACTTTTACATTAAAAAAGAAACCGTTGATGTTGTTCAGATTTTTATATTTAACATTTTTACTACATTAAATTCTAAATGTATTTTTGCTGCTCTCACCCTTCATCCTGCATTCAGCAAGAGCCAGCACAGCACAGGTATTGCTGGGACCTGTAGTCCTCCAAGCAGGATCAGTACCACAGTTTCTACTCACTGACATGCTATTCTAATGACTTCCTGACTGTCTATAGCCTTTATGTGTGTTAGGTGCATTACTTATGCGCCTACGTTTCATAATGCGCCAAACACATAGCCGAGGCGCATAGAACTTTACACACCCTTTATAAACGCGCAAAAAACACTTTCATACATCAGGCGCATTATACACTGAAAATGAGACTCGACTCTTCACTTCGAAGCGCCTGCGTTCATACATGTCGCCCTAAATTCGGAATGGAACGGAATTTAAAATTGATTTAAATAAAGCAAGAAGACCTATTTTTGTTGCAGATTTAATGTATGTTTCCTGTGCAGACAATCAATCTCTCTCAACACAAATCCGCACCAAAATCCACACTACAGGCAACTAAACACACCCTAGGACATATGGGGCAACATGTATGAACGGGACTGCCCCAGATAGCTGGTGTCTTTTCAGCCTGATATCAGGCGCAGCCCCGTTCGCAACATGTTTAAATCTTCCGCACGCCACTCCGGGGCGCATTACAGCACTTTGTAATGCGCCCGATCTCAGGGGGCTTGCGGGAGGCGGGGCGCACTAGAACCGTACACAGCTATAGATTTATAGCTTCAATACGACATTTCTAGGCGCATTACAGCTGGAACAGGTAGAGCACTTTCAAAGTGGTTTACCTGAGCCAGAAAAGTCGCCCAAGCGCTAAAATGTACCTGATTTATAACCCACTGTAGAGCGGATTCATAAATCAGGCATATTCTAGGCTATTATTATGCACATGAAATTTGGTGTTAACATGCCAAATTTTATACATGTCGCCCATGTACCCCTTCCCTCCATGGGAAAACATTAACCCCCCCGGCCTGAAAAGGTCTTAATGACCAGCAAAGTTTTGTAGTTTTTACCTCCTGTCATAACTTTTTGTATTTGATCAATGACGCAGTTGTATGAGGACTAGCTTAACGCAGGAGAAGTTGTACTTTTGGGGGGCATAGTTTGAGCTTACATATAAATTATGGCAGAAATTTATTTATTTTATTTTATTTTTTTTTTTTTTTTTACACCATTCACATTTCACGCTAAATAACCTGTTAAAATTAATTCTACAGGTTATTACGGCCGTGTGGATAATGTGGGCACAATAATTTTTTATGAAATATTTATTTTTATTTTACTTATTTTTTTTCCACACTTTTTATATTTCTTACTTTTTTTAATCCCATTAATGGATAACTACTGTACTTTTTTTTTTTTTTTTTTTACACTTGGCAATGTATTAGCATACATGAATATTCTAATAAATTATGATCTGTGTCAGTAAGGCTGTGTCTCCATTGCAATGAAATACGTTTGTATTTTCAGTGGTTTCAGGATTCTAAAACTGCCGAAAATACAATTATTCATAGACTTTAATAGAAAAAAAATTACCTGTAGTCTCCACAGTTCGATTTCTCTGCTCGTCTTCTGCCGCTGGCGTATTATACCAAATGAAAAATACGCCGACTGAGTTTTTTCGTCATCTTCCCATACAATCAATTGTATGGGCGATGTCAAAAAAAAAAAAGAGAACTGGCCGCTGTTTTTGCGCAAAACGTGACAAAAACCGTGGTCGGCCATCGGGGAAAAAAAAATGGGCAACTTTTGACCAATGCAGTGTAGACCTAGCCTTAGACACAGGCAGTCAGCACACAGTGTACTCTGACCGCAGCCTTCCTATACAGGCAGCCTTGAGGCTACTCTAGGTCCCCAGGGCTGACTGTACAGACATTCCCAGGGCTCCATCGGGTCACCGGGAGTCCTGATCACCCGACAGAGCAGGGGAATGCCCTGACTGCGGCAATCAAAGGGTTAAGCACTAGGGAGCGCAGATTTTCTCCACTTTCCAGGGCTTACAGAGACTGCACTAGGAACAGAGCTGATAACTATGGCTCTGTTCCTAGTGCAGCTCCTGCGCTGGGAGCTGCAAAACCCTTATAGTCAGTGGGCAGTTGTTAAGGAGTTAAAGTAATAAATTAAATCCACTTCCCAGTTAATGCATATTCTCAGATGTTACTTGCACATTGAGCCTCACAGATAATACATTAGCACTTATAATCTGTTCCCTGCTGCCGGGGACAATCTCACACCTTACTTATTAACCAGGGCAAATACATTATGTTATAATTTCTTATAAGGATGGAATAAATATAGGGGCTGCACAGGCAATGACGTAGGTAATAATATGTCTTTCTAAAGGGACGTTCGCACGACGTGTAAAATTTGCTTGTCGGATTCTGCCATTGAAGACCGCGTCGTCCGAGTATTTCTCGTGCTTATTCTATGTGGATGTAGGGTCATTTTTGTCAGATTTGGCTTACTCGCTGTTTACAGTCAGAAACGAGTCCCATTCATTTCTATGTGGAACCGCATTAAAAACGATATACAGAGGTTTTGGGTGCACATTACATGAGATTTTTAGCCATCCTAATTTCCTAGTTAGGTGAGTGACAGGAGTGCTGGAGGTTTATAAATAAGACTACAGGGCTCTAAGGCTTAAAACTTAGTTAAACGAGATCCTGTGCTAGAGATAAAACTCAGCATAGAGTGACTCACCGGGGTCAGACTAACTTACTGGTGGCAGCTTGGAGCAGTGATAGATAAGAGAGAGCAGGGAGGGTTGGTTGCTAACCAAGAGAAACTTGTGTACGCTAGCAGTAGATAAAATCTTATTTGTCTCCTGAACAAAGAAAAATCAGCACAGCAATGTATTTGATAATTGTCTTCATTCACCTTTCCCTACATGCTAAAAGCTAATCATTGTGGTGAGAAAGCCCTTTTAAATGCCTCTCACCAGCCAGCCAGAACTCTGCAGATGGGCGGCTCTTTATTAAGGAACAGTTACGGACTTGTCCTAAAATCCCCAGACATGTCCCAAGGCTTTTAATGGGTCAAATGTGACTGAATGGATGCTACTTCCAATAGATGGCAACAGAGTTCAAGCTTTTTTTCCTAGCGTACCAACATACAAATATATCTTAAAGGGGCATTCTCACCACACTGACAAAGGTAAATAAAGACTATTACCAAATACAATGCTGTGATGTTTTTGCTTCATTTCAAAGCTAGACTAGTTCTTATCTGCTACTAGTTTACACAAGTTTTCGTAGGTTACTGACCATCTCTTTGTGTTCTAGCAGCAGTGGCCAGAGTGGCGATGTCATTCTCTGCTGTGTTGTTTCAGCAGCACAGAGCTTGTTTAGATTTCTTACTGACAAACTTTAACCCTCTAGAGCTCTGTAGCCTTAAGTCCAGCTCCAGCTCTTAAAACCCCTCCATCACCAATGGCTCAGATAGGAATAGCAGAGCTGATATGCCAATCACTGCTGGAAAACCAGCCACAGCTAGAACAGGAAGTGGGAGTCTGAAGCTGGCTGTGAAGAGAAGACTCTGAGAAACAGCAAGATGACAGAACCCCTTTAATACACAGACACCCCACATTTGCAATATAGAAGCTTGGGTTTCTGCTGCAGATATACATTAGATTTCTCGCACTGAAAATCTGTTGTGTGAACACAGCCCAACAGTCCATGGATACTATGCTTTACGCAACCAAACACATGAGCATCAGCAGCGGTGGTCTGGGAGTTCTGCTCCTAAGGACCGGAACAGTGCTCTATACAATCATACCAAGGAAGGAAGTTTATAAGATTACACAGTATAAACTCCATGGAGTGTCCGATGTGCTCCTTTTGACTTAAGTTATGTCTACACAGCAATGTTAAAATGCAGCATTTTTAGCACTTCTCGACCCTGGACTTATGAGTACGACGTCACTAAAGGGTTCTGTAGCGGGATCACTCCGCGATCCCGCTACAGAGCCGCCAGGTGTTAGAGGCTAATTGCAGCTAACACCCATCGGTTACAGCGCAGGAGGTAGGGGGAGGGGGGTTCCGCCCTGTTTAACTCTCATTGATTTAGATGCCATCTTTGCCGCGGCATCTAAATCAATGAGAAACGGTGGCACGCACCGATCCTCACTGCGATCGGAGCCCCCACAGCGAAATTGCGGGGATCTGATCGCTGAACATGACAGCTGGAAGCCTTGTGAAGGCTTCCATCGCTGCCATGTTTTCGATTGCTTCATTTCCGGCCCCAGACAGGAAGTCGGGAAACCGCCATCTTGGTACACCCTAATGCATTGTCTATTCAATGCAGTAGGCTGTATAAACGATCAAGCCCCCTACTGTTGAAGCGTCTTAGGGAGACTCAAAGTTAAAGTAAAAAAAAAAATGTTTTAATGTATATAATAAAAATTTTTAAAAGTTAAATCCACCCCCTTCCGCCATTTTACAAATCAAAAAATGAAATAAAAAAGTTACACATATTTGGTATCGCCGCGTCCGAAAAAGTCCAATCTACTAAAATATAACAATTTATCCCGTATGCTGAACGCCGAAGATGAAAAAAATTCCAAACGGCAAAACTGTGGTTTTTTGGTCATTTTACGTCCTATAAAAACTGGAATAAAATTGATAACAAAGGTCTCATACAATAAACCACATACCAATAAAAAGTACGCTTCAGCCTGCAAAAAATGCCGCCTCTGTCAAGTCCGTAGGTGTTAGTACAAAAAAGTTATTGGTCTCAGAAAATGGCGCCGCTGCGCAAATTTGAAAAATAGAGAATGTTTGGAATTCTTTTATGGCAAAAAAACATAAAGGAAACCCTACGTTTGGTATTGCCGGATTCACATAAACCTGTAGAATACAGATAACACATTTACCGAAGATTGAATGCCATAAAAGCAAAAAACATGCAAACATGGCTCAAGTACATTTTTTTTTCACAATTTGTCCTACTTGGAATTTTTTTGCGGTTTCCCAGAATACTGGAGGAAGGAAAGGAAGAAAAAAACGAATGTGTCAACAACATCAACAAAAAAAAAAAAACAACACAAGGTCCTTAAGGGGTTAACATCGCTGGGCCACGGTTTTTGCCGCAGATTTGTGCTGATTGAATTTACTGGAATCCGACAGCAATTCTACGGAATATGCAGCAGGTTTGAAAATCCACCAGAATTCGGCGGATTTTAAATCTGACCAGAAAAAAATCTGTGCTGTGTAAACTATAGCATGGATTTTCTATTGAGGTCTACACAACGATGGATACAGTCGGATTTTTGTCGGACTCCAAATACTGAATCCGCACAAAATCCGACGAAATCCAGTGCTGGGTAGACATATCCTTACTTGCACTCAACTGTTTGTGCTCAAAACCTCTCCCGCATTCAGATTATGGGATAGGAAGTAGCTATCTGACATCACCAGTATTAGGCTATGTCTTCACGGCACAGTATTTTGAATCCAAAGAAAATCCGAACGTACCCTGTGCTGCATAGACAGTAATGAAACACCTGTGCTGTAGTCTATACAGCACAGATTTTTTACTGTCGGGTTTAAAAATCGAGCGGAATATGCAACATGTTGTGTATTCCACCGGATTCTGCTCGGATTTGCCGTCACCCCCTGTAAATTGAATGTATGGGGTAGACAGCAAATCCGAAAACCGACCGCAGCTTTTGTACAAATATGTTCCAAAAAACGTGGTCCTGCAAGTGTCAAAATACAGTCAGATTTTGGGCGCCATTTTGACACTTGCCGTGTAGACTTAGCCTTAGGCTGCATCTACACTCCAAAAGTAAAACACTGTCATATTCTATTCTAGAAATCAACCAGTATTTTACCGGTTGTTGCTTTTTAACCGGTAAAGGGATATATATAAAGGGATTATAGAACATGTTCTAAGCTTTTTCATCGGATTTCAAATTTGAAATCCGACCTCAGAAAATCCAAACTGTGCAGACTACAGCTCGGATTTTCTATTGAGATCTATGGGGATGAGATTATATATATGTGTGTGTGTGTGTGTGTGTGTGTGTGGTGTGTGTGTGTGTGTGTGTGAAGCGGTCCCGTTCTGGGAGAAAAAAAAAAAAGGACGTGCGGTGCTCGAGTGGCTTGAAGTATAGGGTTTACTTCAGGTTAAAAGGTAAGAAAGACTTGTTGTTAAAAACAATGCAAAGTCCTACGCGTTTGGCGCCGAAACTGGCGCTTCATCAGGGGTACAAAAGTCCACGAGGAGACGTGAGAGATATAAAGGAAGTTCTCATATGTGATTGGAAAAAACAAAGTGTCAATCAACGACAATAGGATATACAATTCTCTCTGACGAGGGTCCGTTCAATTGGATACCACGGTTGTCAATCCTAAATAGAGAATGACGATCCTCCGAACAGAGGTCAGTTCATGCATCTGGTACTCCTGTCGATATATTACACCGATGTCCATTTGGAATGTGATGTATTACACATTACTCTGACATAGAATGCTGTGGTAGGCTAATTCTTATTTATCCATAATTAAAAATAAAGATAAAACTGTTACTATCATTACTGATTACATAACCTAATAAATATCTTCTAAACTATACAAAACAACCTAAGTAAAAAAACTTAATACTAAAATCATTACATTTAATATATACAAACTCATCTACATTAGGTTAAAATCATAAATTGAGCATCTTATTGCCTAAAATGAATAACCTGAAGGATTTGTGTACTTCACAGGCACATCATGTTGTTAACTTGGATAGTATTTTGTTACTTACATGTACCAATATAATATATATATATATAATATATATATATATATATATATATATATATATATTATATATATATATATATAAATATATATATATATTCGGTTTTCTTGCCATTTGAGATCTCATGAGCCTTCTCTTTCATTCAGTCACCCAGGGAAATCTCCCATACTCTCTCTCTGCTATTCCTGGCAGTCGGTCACAGTGAGAGAACCCTCCACATCTCTCTTATCTTTCTCCTGATCTGGAGTCATTGACCAAATGTGTGTTTATCCAGTAATTTGACAGGCTTCCACTGTCTATAGACTAGGAAGATATAAGGGTTTGTTTATAGGTTCCAAGCAAGTTGAAAACCTAGGAATAGAAATCATGACGGCGGCAGCCTGGGACGTAGCTGATGATAAGACACAGGATCAATGACAGATTTCTTGTCTTCCTAAAGAGACAGACCCCGGACAGGTCCTTTCCATCATTATCGGGTCTATAAGTAACAGGAGACAGAAGAAGCCTCAAAGTCCACACCATGAAATAAAGAGCACGGATTTGTATTGATTTGTGTGATGACTGCGAGCGCCGCGCTTACAGCAATGGAGATACTGACGGAGGTGCAGAGCAGCATTCTGACTTCACTGACGAGAACTTCTCATCTGACAAATGACCAGACTCATGTGACCGAGTTCACTAAATCACAGATTACTGCATCCGAGGGACGCCACATTGTCTAGGCGTTTCCTGCAGCAAGCCTCGGAGTACAACAACTACACCCCAATGTATATCTATAGACTGCAGTCTGTATGATCGTCTATTGTTAGATCAATTACACAATAATCTAAAATGATCATTGTATAAAAACAAAAATAATGGAATACAGCGCTCCCTCAATGTACAATATTAATTGGTTCTGGGATGGCCATTGAATGTTGAAACTTTTACTCTATGGAAAACTTATAATTGGTTCCAAGGTGTGACCCAAACATAATGTAGAATGAGGATTAAAGGAAGTTAAACAGATAAAGCAAGTCCTTACATATTACAGTCAGAAAGAGCTTCTGGAAGCTGGAAATCACTTTCTATATTGGAGGACAAGAGATTCTTTGGGTCATGGATGTTATACACAATTTAATAGAAACAAAGAAAATGGGGCTTTACCAGGTGTCTAAAACAGACGCTCATCCTGGTACAAGTAAGAGCAGTACAGAACACATAGTACCGCACTATACTGAAGGGAGGCGCTGCTAGACAGCCAATCACTGCATGTGCCTCACTAATACATGTAAGAGCAGTACAGGACATGTAGTACTGCACTGTACTGTAGAGAGGCACTATAGACCACCAATCACTGCATGCACCTCACTTATACATACAGTTAAAACCAGAAGTTTACATTCACTATATAAGACACATATGCATTTTTTCTCACTATCTAACATGAAATCAAAATAAACCTTCCCCGTTTTAGATCAATTATATTTTATATTTGCCAAATGCCAAAATATTGAGAGAATGTTTGGAGGCATTTTAATTACTTTTTGCAAAGTCAAAAGTTTACATACACTAGGATTACTCTGCCTTTAAACAATTTGGGACAGCCCATATGATGATGCCATGTCTTTGGAAGCTTCTGATAGGTTTATTGGCAACATCTGAGTTAATTAGAGACACAACTGTGGATGTATTTTTTATGCACACCAGAAACACACTGCTTCTGTGTGTAACATCATGGGATAGTCTTAAGAAATCAGCCAAGGTATCAGGATAAGAATTGTGGACTTGCACAAGTCTGGATCATCCGTGGGTGCAATTTCCAAATACCTAAAGGTGCCTCATTCATCTCTACAAACAATTATACGCAAGTACAAACAAGATGGAGATGTCCAGCCATCATACTGCTCAGGAAGGAGACGGTTCTATGTCTCAGAGATGAACATGCTTTGGTCCAACATGTGCATATCAACCCAAGAACAAAAGCAAAATACCTTGTGAAGATGATGGCAGAAGCTGGTCACATTGTGTCATTTTCCACTGAGAAAAGAGTACTTCACCAACTTAGGATGAAAGGCCACTCACCCAGGAAGAAGCCATTACTCCAAAAGAAACATATAAAAGCCAGATTAATTGTCACGTCAAGGGAGGTACAGTGAGCCCTGACTGGAACCCAGCCCACTGTCCCTGCCTGCTTGACGTGCTGCCCTAGGCGGCAGACGGAAACTGGGCGACCGTCCCTGCGCTGCTAGAGTGCTGGGGCCGTCAGGAGGAAGAAAGGTCAGACAGTCCGGGTCAATACCAAAACGGGAACGCCAAAGCCACAAATCAGAACCAGAGGGATAAACGTAAACAAGCCGAGGTCAAAAGCCAAACGGGAGCGAGGAGCAAAATCAGAAGACAAGCCGGGGTCAGGAGAACAAGCCGAGGTCAGGTCCACAGGAAAGCAGACAATAAACAATAACACAGGTAGCAAGGTAGCCAGGAGAATATCGCAGGCGCAGCACTCAGCTAGCAGGGAGTTTAAATGTGATCCCCATATACCGCCCCTGTAGCTGATTGGAGCGGCCTCCGGGTCCTCCCATTGGCTGGTGCAACACGCCCCCTGTCAGGAGTGGCTAGACCTCTGTCACTCAGACAGCTCCTAGCAGACTGTCTATCAGGGTGGGGTCGGTGATCAGCTGCTGCAGACTCTTCCTCCCTGCAAGCCGAGCGCTGCCCAGCCCTGACATTAATGTCTGTAAATGCACAGGAACAAAGACCTACATTTTTGGAGACATGTCCTGTGGTCTGAAGAGACTAAAATTGAACTGTTTGGCCATAATGACCATTGTTACGTTTGGAGGAAAAAGGGATGTTTGCAAGTCTAAGAATACCATCCCAACTGTAAAACATAGGGTGGCAACATCATGTTGTGGGGCTGTTTTGCTGCAGGAGGTACTGGTGCACTTCACAAAACAGATGGCATCATGAGGAAAGAAGATTATGTGGCAATACTGAAACATCTCAAGACACCAACCAGGAAGTTAAAGCTTGGGTGGAAATGGGTCTTCCAAATGGACAGTGACCCGAAGCTACTGCCAAGCTGGTTACAAAGAGGCTTAAGGATAACCAAGTCAATGTTTTGGAGCGGCCATCACAAAGCCCTGATCTCAATCCTATTGAAAATTTATGGGCAAAGCTGAAAAGGCAGGTGCGAGCAAGGCGACCTTTTGTCAGGAGGAAGGGGTCAAAATTCCTACCAACTATTGTGAGAATCTTGTGGAAGGATCCAAAATGTTTAACCC
This sequence comes from Phyllomedusa bahiana, assembly GCA_025379985.1. NCBI lineage: Eukaryota > Metazoa > Chordata > Amphibia > Anura > Hylidae > Phyllomedusa > Phyllomedusa bahiana. The sequence goes on along the minus strand of JAODAL010012049.1, from coordinate 74,048 downwards.
AAGTCATACAGTTTAAGGGCAATGCTACCAAATACTAATGAAATGGATGTAAACGTTTGACTTTGCAGAAAGTAATAAAAATGCCTTAAAATTCTCTCTCTTATTATTCTGGCATTTGGCAAATACAAATAATTTTGGTTCCTTATTGACCTAAAACGGGGAAGGGTTATTCTGATGTCATTCAGAGGCGCTATGGACCACCAATCACTGCATGCACCTCACCAATACATGTAATAGCAGTACAGGACATCTAGTACCACACTGTACTGTAGAGAGGCAATATTAGACTGCCAATCACTGCATGCACCTCACTAATACATGTAAGAGCAGTACAGGACATGTAGTACTGCGCTATATTGTAGAGAGGCGCTATAGACCACCAATCACTGCATGCACCTCACTAATACATGTAAGAGCAGTACAGGACATGTAGTACCGCACTGTACTGTAGAGAGGCGCTATAGACCGCCAATCACTGCATGCACCTCACTAATACATGTAAGAGCAGTACAGGACATGTAGTATCGCACTGTACTGTAGAGAGGCGCTATAGACCACCAATCACTGCATGCACCTCACTAATACAGAGGTTGTACAAGTAAAATGTTTATGATAATTGGCCGGATCGGATTGACCTCCTTGGGGTCTTCCCTGGACAATTTGGCCATTTATACCTGTCATAGTGTGTTTTTGTCCTCATAAGTATATCACTGCCGTTTCTTAGTATAACAGATCACCTGCTCTGCCCTCTGTTACGGAGATCCTCAATACATCCATCAATTGATAGCTCAATAACAACAACATTAAGGCACAAAACATATCTTTTTATGTTCCTTTACTGCTTATTAGCCTTAGTGTAGCACATAGTTCCCAATATTTCTGCTATGGGGCAATATAACAAATTTCAAACAGTATAAACCTGGTGATGTAAAAAACTTCATCAGAAGATCCAGTTCAATAGTCCGTGCGATAGTACGAAACTGATGGCAAGCGACGTTTCGGAAGGTAAACTTACTTTCTCAAAGTGATGAAGATGTTTTTACACTCTTTTCTGGCGTAAAATGCGCCAAAGTGAGCGGCTATTATGTCTAATGCGCCTTATGAACGTGTTAGGCGCATTGTTCGTAAAACTCGACACTTTCTAATGCGCCGAACATGAGGGGATGTTCTGGGGGTTGTTGCACCACACTCGTAATATTAGACACATATATGAACGTGGTTCGGCAAACCCAGTCGCATTACTGCTCCGACAGTCAGACCTATCTCAGTGTGTTCTGCCTGAGCAGTCGAAGGTGAGTGTAACGGTGCGGCGCCGATGGACGTATGCCGAAGCGCTGACCGCAGACATCCGGGTGTGGATCCTCTGTGATCACCGCAGGCGAGGTGGTAGCTGGAGGACCACGCCAGGGAGTGGAGTCTAAGGGGCCCCTGGTCTTCGCCAGAGCCCGCCGCAAAGCGGGATGGACTTGGCTGCGGGACCCCCAGGTCACTACCCCTGACGTGGCTACCTGCGGTGACAGCCGGGGTGCAAGACAGGAATCCAGGCGGTGGAGTACAGGAACATGTACAGCAGGATACAGGAGGGTTAAACGTACACATAGCACCACAGGATACGGCAGGAACTGGACGGGAAACACATCAGGTACAGACCAGGGAACACGGCAGGAACAGGAGAGCACATACAGGACAGGAACACGGCAGGATACAGGAGACACAGACACGACGGACGGACGGCCAGGAGCTCAGATGACAAAGACACTGGACCAGCATCTCAGGGGTTAAAGGCTCCAACAGCAGACCTGAGATGCTGGCAGGAGCTCAAGATGGGAAGCAGCTGGACACAGCAACAGACTGCAATGAACTGACCCAGAGTAGAGACAAGAACTTCCTCTTATAGCCAGAGGTCAGGGGTGAAGAGGAAGGTGCACAGAACAGGAAACTATAAATAGGCAGGAAGCTGCCGCGCGCACACCTTAGGAGGCACAGTGCACAGACAGGACCCAGGAAGCAACAAGACTGGACAGGACAGGCAAGTACATAGCAGAACACAGGCTGCTGGGACCCCTGCACAGGGAGCCCCAGCAGAGACATGGCAGGCACGGACAGGCCGACGGTCCAAGGCAGGGACCGCGGCATGAACCGTGACAGTGAGCTAGATTTGCTGTTAGGACAAAAAAATTTCCACTATTTCTCCACTACTTCCACCAGTACAATAATAAAAAGTCATTTCTGATCATTTATTTTATATAGTTTAATAATTATTAAAATTTTATTTAAAAAATGTATCATAAAAATATAAAAATATCCCAAAAATATAAAAATCTCCTATAAAATATATTTAAATTTAATACAATCTAAAACTAATTTTACATTAAATAACCTATTGATTATGTTGTTCAGATTTTAATTTTTTTTTATTTTTACTACATTAAATTTTACATTTATTTTTGCTGCTCTCACCCTTTATTCTACATACAGCAAGAGTCAGCACAGCACAGGTCTTGCTGGGATCTGTGGTGCACCAAGCAGGATCAGTACCATAGTTTCTATTCACTGACATACTGTTCTAATGACTTTTCTTTTATTTCCAGCCTATCTATAGCCTTTATACATGTTTGACGCATTACTAATGCGCCTAAGTTCTGTAATGTGCTAAACACATAGACGAGGCGCGTCGAACTTTACACCATTTATAATCGCACAAAAAACACTTTCAGGCGCATTTTATACTGAGCAAAAGATGAGAAAATGAACTTTGACATATTCGATTCATACATGTCTCCCTATGTGATACACTACTGCTAATAAGCATTAACCCCTTAACGACCGCGCACCGTCTTTTGACGGCGGCTGGTGCGGGACGGTCGTCTACAGCGACGTCTTTTGATGTCGCTGCAGACTTCGGGGTTTGCGGCGCCCGATGCCGCACTTGCGCTGGGATTGGGGCTGTACTACACAGCCCCGATCCCAGAACATCCCCTACGAGCACCGGGGAGCGGGGGAACCTCCGCACCCCGGTGCTTTAACCCTTTGATTGCGGCGGTGCGTTACCACAGTGCAATCATAGGGTTCCCCTGCTCTGTCGGCTGATTGGAACACCTGGTGACCCGACAGAGCCCGGGGAACGGCTGCACAGTCAGCCCTGGGGACCTAGAGTAGCCCCAGAGCTGTCTGTGTACTAAGCCAGTGACTAGGACACACTGGGTGCTGTTCTAATCACTGCCTGTGTCAGACTGACACAGATTAGAATGTATTAGCATATATGAATATGCTAATACATTACTAAGTGTAAAAAAAAAAAAAAATTTAAAAAACAGTTCTCCCTTCATGGGATTAAAAAAAAAGTAAAAATAAGAATAAAATCCTAAAAAGTGTAAAAATAAATAAATAAAATAAATATTTTAATAAAAAATAATTGTGCATAAATTACACACTAAAAAAACCTACACATATTAGGTATCCAAAGGACCGTAATAACCTGTAGAATTAATCTAACAAGTTATTAAGTCTGAAATGTGAACGGTGTAAAAAAAAAATGTAAAAAAACAAAAAAAATGTGAAAAAATTCTGCAGTTATTTATAAGTGAATTTAAACTATTCCCCCATAAAGTACGACTTGTCTCGAATAAAACGAGGCCTCATACAACTGCGTCATTGAAAAAATCCAAAAAAAAGTTACAACTGTTGAAACGCAAGGAGGCAAAAACGAAAAAAATTTTCTGGTCATCAACTACTTTTCAGGCCTGGGAGTTAAGGGGTTGAAGAAACATAAAAAGATACGTTTTGTGCCTTCATGTTGTTGTTATTGAGCTATAGTACTAGTATTATTAGTACTGGTATAGTGTTATTTTAGCAGCCAGAGAGTATTATAGTTGCGCTCCTGTATTATTCGGAGCCTGCAGCCCTGACCGGCACTTCACTACTGTGCGTTTCTCACTCTCTGGACATAATGGACGGTGACGTTGGACATGACATTCAAGGTCAATAAAAACATTTGGGGCAACAGATGAGGTGCGTCTATCAAACAGCAGCTCCTGGAATGCTCCCAGATCTGACAGCACAACAGAGTTATATTGGCCGGATTCATCGTAAATTATGGGAGATTTTCTCAAGGACAAATAACAAGATGAGGAATTATAGTCTGTTTAATATGTATGAATCCAGTAGAAGACATTGCTGATTATGAATATTTACTCACAGGGAGGAGGAGGAGATGTGGGCGCATAGGAGACTTGCCTTAACTATTTAAGCAGCTGATTAATGCTGGCCACAGGCAGGATATTCATCCCACGTATAGCAGGATGCCGGCTGCTAAAAAGCTCTACACCGCACACTATCTGAAGCTTTATTATAGGGGTTGTCCACGTCCTAGAAAAATATATATTATTGAAATAAAAAACTTATAACTAATACTAAACTAAACTAGTACTCATCTACCTCTAGTCTCCGGTGCAGCATTTGCTCACTGGGTTTCCGCTTACAAGCTGTGACTTCCGAACGGGCACCAATTGGCTGCAGTGGTCACATGACTCATTTCTATCACCATTCAGAAGTGAGCAGCTCTGAACACTGATGTAAGTAGTCACATGACCACCGTAGCCAATCAACAGCTGCAGCAGTGACATCCCGTTCGGAAGCCACGGAATGTAAACAGAAGACCAGGGCGAGCCACACTGGAACCGGAAGACTGGAGGCATACTTTTTTATTTAAATTTTTTCTAGGACGTGGACAACCCCTTGCCACCACAGGGATTGTTGTTTTCATCATGTTAATTTTTTCCTCCCTGCTCTCCAAGAGTCAAACCTTTTATATTTTTCCGTTTACATAGACGTTTCAGTGCTTGTTTTTTGCGGGACGAAATGTTTTTTATTGGTACTATTTTTTTATTGTACCATATATTGTACTGGAAAACAAATAAAAAATTCTGCCTAAAACTTAAGGGTATGTTCACAAGGCTTAAAGTGCCATGTATTTCTGCGTGCATTGCGCATTATACACGGCAAAATGCACGCCACAATTACGGTAATTCATAGCTCTCATAGAGAACTATGGATCATGCGCCGTCTCCTCGCGCGTACAGTACAATTGTAGTGTACGCGCGGGGGAGAATCGACATGTCACTTGTTAGTGCCGTTTACGCCACCCCCCCCTCCTCTTTGGAATTACGCGCTGATCAGCGTGTGCTTCCAAAACGCACAACGTAAGTCGTGTGAACATACCCTAAGAACTGTCTAGTCTAAGCTTAAACCTCCGCTTAAAGTAAGTTGGCTAAGTGTATTTTAGATGAAATATTTGTGGGGCGGACTTCAGCACATAATTGCGGTGCCATGTGCCCAAAGTATGCCCTGCAAGTACCGTAAAATCATATCACTCATTGAGCGCTATGATAAGCTGACATTTCACAGGCGCATACTGTGCGCCCGTAAAAAGTAGTGACATGTCACCTCTTTATGGCGCTTACACGTTGGGGGTAATGGATAGTGAATGGGAGCTCTGTTGAAAGTACGCACTGGCCAGAGAGTACTTTCAACAGCAGGCATATAGCGGCGCACACAGGTATGCACCACTATACGCCGTGTGAACCTGGCCTTAGAGTCCGTCCACATGACAAGCATTTCCAGTTGGAAATTCACACAGATTCAGATTTTAGAAACCGTCAAAAAAACAAATGTGAAACCATCCTTATAGACCTCAATTGAAAATCTGGGTTTTAGTCCACACGACTTGGATTTTCTGAGTTCAGATTTCAAAACCGCAGTTTTTTTTTTTCAGAAAACTTAGAATCTTCTGCCAAATTTCACATAAAAAAAAACGTTCAAAACATCTCTATGTCAGATCTGCGTTCAGAACCCCATAGAGATGTATCTGATCTCATTTTCTGATTGTGAAAACCCCAGAAAAAAAACAACCTCAAAATCCACATAAAATCCTCATACAACTCCGTTTTCAGTGGTATGTACAGAGGGATGTACCCTCACTTTACGACACCAATTGCACAAAGCCACGCCCCATTTCCACAAACTTCACCCTTTTTATCAAGACTACTGAACTTTCGACAGACAAGGTTCTAGAAACTGGATAAAACACATAGGTGGTGGAGTAGAGGTGGTGTAAAGCATGGATGTCAGTTGTGAGGACTGTGCTACTGGTCCTTTTAGGATTTTGTTACAGCCTCAGCCAGGGTGTGGCTTGGTTCTTAATAGGTTAAGCCCTTGAGCCAATCCCTGGCTGGGACAAGGGTTTTAAACCGCTTCCTGTCTGCCTGGCCCTGCTGGTGATTGCTTTTGTGTCCTAGCTCACTGTTTTGCTGGTTCTCGGATTTTGGCTATTCCTTCTGGTTACTCTCCCGTTCTCTCCTTTAATATCTCGTATTCTCCTGGTTTGATATCAGTCTATACGACTATTCTTTATTTGTTATCTGTGGTGTCTGTTCCTTGTTTGCCTTGGCACAAGCTTTACTAGATTCAGCTCAGGAAGAAGTTCAAGCGCCGAGCAGCCCTTTTTTTCGAGGTGATCGCCCTGCTTAGGCCGGGTAAGCCAGGGTGAGACTACGGCGTCCCTTACTTCAGAATTTTGGTGCAAATTGCCATAATAAATATGCCCCAATGTGTATGGTGGCCTCCCTACTCTCCCCTAACATCACCAGTAAGGATTGGGCGATTGGATTTAAAGTGTCCAAACCTGTTGTTCATGGGGAGATAAGCAGCCACCAGAGGAGTCTGACATCGGCTAACCACCCCCGACCCAAGCGTACATGTGTATGGGAGGATCAGCAGAGGCAGCTGATGTCAGAATGTGCATTCAGCCGCCGACAACTAATACAAATTCAATGCATGTAAACTGGGTTTTTGTAAATGAATGAGTTCTTTTGAATGTTAGTTTTTCTTCTGGATTCCACAGATAAAAGTCAGCATCTTAGTCTTGTGAAATGGAGCTAATCCTCATGCAAATCTGCAGAATATCAAACTGCGACTCCACGACACGGCCTCGGATTTCAGCTGAGGTCACTCCAGCAAATAAGTATCAGATCTAACATAGGCAAATCCAGCAGGTGTGAGCATACCATGACAGACGCATTAGAAAGTTTCCAGGACGTTTGCATGGACGGTCACCTCTTCACCTCTGTAGACAGAACTCCACCTGTCAGACATCAGATTATGTAATACAGGGATACCCCGTTATCTGCTGGGGTTACCGTCCAGAAAAGTGTGACGGATAACAAGGCAGAAGAAAAAGTACAGAACAATGTTATAATGTAACGAGGAATAAAGAACTTTGTAAGCAGGATACAGTCAAATATGTGGATTTACTGCAACAACTCAAGTAGCTGCAGTGAATAAGGGATGGGTGCAGACTCCCGGATACTGAATGGGAAGCCAAACGACGGATAATGAGGTTTCTTGCAACATTGAGGGTGATGTAACCGTGCAATGATGTGAAGTGATGGAGAACGGGGTATTACTGTACCATGTAAACCTCTAATGCAGGAATACTATGTTCAGTCTCCATTGCTGCAAAGTCTCTACCTGGCAGGATTTCCTCAGTGTGCTCAGGTCAGTGATTGCATGTGGCACCTTTATTACTCTGCAGTGATGTCCAACTCCTACAAAGCATACATCATACATTGTGCTGCCAGCAAAATTCCCTCTCGACGGGAGTCTGACTTTTCTTTGGATTCACCCCTTAAAGGGGTTGTCTCACTACAAGGATTGCTTTTTATGTTACAGATCTTGCAAAAACAAGTCACGTTGCAATATGTGTCCATTAAGGCCGTGTTCACACGGCTTATTCCCAACGGATTTGTGAGCACAATCCGGCTCACAAATCCGCCGTGAATAAGGGCCGGGACGGGGGCGGGGCCGGCGAGCGGCGGGGGCGCCGCTCCCCGGCCCCATAGACTTCCATTATCCACGGCGCGTATTGCGCTGGATAATTTTGCATGTCACTTTCTCCCCCCGCGGCGGATATCGCCGAGCGGGGAGGAGCGACGGAATCCACTGTTCTCTAGGAGAGATGTTGATTAACGTAATTACTCCGACGGATTGGCGCCGTACTGCAGCGCAATCCAGGCGCGGAGTACGGCGCCAATCCGCGGACAAATAAGCCGTGTGAACGAGGCCTAACAGTGTCCTACCTATTCCTAGATATCCCCTCTTGTATGGGCTGCATCAGCTCCTCAGGTCGCTATAGCTACAGACCTGCTTGATCTTCTCTGATAGGTGCCAGCATGGTTGCTATAGCTACAGACCTGGCTTCTACTGCAGCCTAGTGAAAGCCAGTAAACACACCCCTGAATTCAAAATGAAACCAAGAAAATAGGACTGAGGTAAGATGAATCAATGTAGTGAGACAACCCCTTTAAAGCCCTGAGTGGGCAAGACTCCTAAGTCCCTTCCTAACTCTAAGGGGGTGTTCACACGCCGTTTCTTAGATGCATATTTGGATCCGTGTTTCAGACACAAACACCCATCTAACAATGTGCAGTGTGATTTACATTGTTTTCACTGTAAAATACGCATCTGCGTTCAGACGAGTGATCACCGATGCGTATTTACTTGCGTCTTTCTGATGCGTCTTTCGGATCCGTTCAAAGAATTAACATGTCAACTCTTGATCTGTTTGACGCAGCAGACGCCCTATTTATAACTATAGGGTTGGTTCCTGCTGCAGCCAAAACACATCCAAACACGCACCTGTGTGTTGGATGCAATTTACACAGCGCTTTTGAATATGGTTTTCAGATCCGAAAAACGTATTCAAAACGCCGTGTGAACATCCCCTAATGGCAGCTGCTTATCTCTTAAAGGAGCAAAGCATCAGACCTACTGATATCCATCCAACATCTCCGAGTCTTCTTTTTTTCCCAATATCCAGCATTAAGGGAAGGTCAGCAGGTCCCTAATATACATTGCATAATCAGCCAGTCCCACTGACTTCTAACTAATGTGTATGGCAAGTGTAATATGGAAACATCCCTCAGGGTATGTTCACACGATTTATTGCGGGGCGTACAGTATGCGCCACAATACATCATGTGTTTCGGGAGCTTGCGCTAATACGCGCCTGCTCCCACAGCGCGGGGAGGGGGGGCAGGCGGCAGCCCGTCGGCCCCATAGACATGCATTGCTCACGGCGCGTATTCGGAGCAAATAAATGACGTCACTCATCTCCCCGCGCGTACAATACGATCGTATTGTACGAGCGGGGAGAGGAGGCGTAATCCATAGTTCTCTATGAGAGCTATGGATTACCGGAATTATGGGGCGCATTTCCCTGCGTATTAAGCGCAGTACACCGCAAACTGCACTCCAAAATAAGCCGTGTGAACATCCCCCTAAAGGATATTCACACAAGGTTTTTTAGTCATGTGTTTGGGTTCGTTTTACGGACCCAAACATGTATCTAACAATATTCCGTGTAATTTAGATTGATTTTAATCTAAAGTACGTATTGGCGTTCAGACGATACGTATTTACATGCGTCTTTTTCAGATTTAACGCATCTGATCAAAGAGTTGTCAATTCTTGATCCCTTTTACGCAGCAGTCGCCCTATTTAAAACTATAGGGTGCATTTCTGCTGCACAGAAAACGTATCCAAACAAGCAGCACACTTTGGGTATGTCATTGGATACGTTTTACGCAGCTTTTTTTAAATACATTTTTCGGATCGAAAAATGTATTGATAAACGCCATGTGAACATCCTCTTAAACTGAGCTGTTCACACTGCTGGAACCTACAAGTTATAACTTTATATAGTAATGTGAAAATACTATCAGCCTATTAGTAATTCACATCATCCTGTATATAATAAGGGTCATTTATGATGAGCAAAAAGGCAAAGATGTTTTAATTTTACATACAGTAGCCTGTGCAGGATAAGATTTAGAAAGCAAAAATTGCTGCATCTCTGTCAAAACTGCTGCGATTGTTACATAAATGGTGCTGGGATTAATATAAAGAGGAACCTCAAGTTACAATATTGATTGGTTCCTGGACAACCATTGTAAGTTGAAACCTTTGTAACTTAAGAACGTAACTCGATGGAAAACTGGTAATTGGTTCCTAAACTCTAAAACATCACCCAAAATAAGCAAAATGAAGAAATAACTAGACAAAGCAAGTAATGTCATATAACAGTCAGAAAGAGCTGCTGGAAGCTGGAAAACACTTCTATGAGTCATGCACTTTGTACACAAGGGATCCACTCTCACTTGGTTCCCTAAGGGCCGTTCACACGGCTTATTCTGCCCCGGATTGGCGCCGTACTGCGCGCCGGAGTTGCGCTTCAGTACGGCGCCAATCCGCGGCAGCAATTACGGTAATCCACTGCTCTCATAGAGAACAGTGGATTCCGTCGCTCCTCCCCGCTCGGCGAATCCGTCGGGCTGGGGAGAAAGTGACATGCACATTATTTACGGCGCGGACGCGCCGTAAACAATGCATTGTCTATGGGGCGGGAGCGGCGCCCCCGCCGCGCCTCCGGCCCCGCCCCCGTCCCGCCCCGTATTCACGGCGGATTTGTGCGCTCAATACGGCGCACAAATCCGCCGTGAATAAGCCGTGTGAACACGGCCAAAGGAGACAGTCAGCCTGGCACATGTAAGAGCAGTACAGGACATGTAGTACCGCACTGAACTGTAGAGAGGCGCTATAGACCATCAATCACTGCATTGCACCTCAACTAATACATGTAAAGCAGTAAAGACCTGGAAGTAAAACACCTATACTGCTTGACAAGGCCACTCATAGACCACCCAACACTGCACGCACCTACTAATACATATAAGAGCAGTACAGGACATGTAGTACCCCCCACTGTAAAGAGTGCATATGACCACCAATCACTGCACGCACCTCACTAATACATGTAAGAGCAGTACAGGACATGTAGTACCGCACACTGTAAAGAGGTGCTGTAGACCACCAATCACTGCATGCACCTCACTAATACATTTAAGAGCAGTACAGGACATGTAGTACCGCACTGTACTATAGAGAGGTGCTATAGACCACCAATCACTGCATGCACCTCACTAATACATGTAAGAGCAGTACAGGACATGTAGTACCACACTGTACTGTAGATAGGAGGTCTATAGACCACCAATCACTGCATGCACCTCACTAATACATGTAAGAGCAGTACAGGACATGTAGTACTGCACTGTACTGTAGACAGGCGCTACTAGACCGCCAATCACTGCATGCACATCACTAATACATGTAAGAGCAGTACAGGTCATGTAGTACCGCACTGTCCTGTAGAGAGGCGCTATAGACCACCAATCACTTCATGCACCTCACTAATACATGTAAGAGCAGTACAGGACATGTAGTACCGCACTGTCCTGTAGAGAGGCATGGCTTGACCACCAATCACTGTATGCACCTCACTAATACATGTAAAAGCAGTACAGAACATGTAGTACCGCACTGTACTGTAGAGAGGCGCTACTAGACAGTGAATCACTGCATACACTTCAATCTTCAATCTCCAGATATGTTACCTGTATCATGTTCTTGTTTATTGGTTGGATCTTTCATCAATCACATAAGCCACAAATCAGCAGTGTCTGGGTCTCTAGATACAATTTCCCAGTAAAGACCAGTGTACGGTAGAAATATAGTATCCTGAGGCCATTACTATGCAGGTTTCCTTATTGTTTGGGTCAGACAGAAAGAAACACAATATTAAAAGTCTATATTATAACTAATTCGACGATTACAATCTTCTTAAAAGGGTTTTCCCACCATTAGCAGTGATGGCTAATTGATCATTACAAACCATCACTCCATGTTTTACCCAGGTCTGACTGCCCGGACTCCCACCAGTCTTCAGAAGTTCTTCCCTGCATACTGATGCGCCTGTGCAGCCGCCCTGCAGGGAGCTATAACTATAGAGAACTGGATTGCAATTCCCTTCACAGCGGATGAAAGGGATCAGCACTACAGAGACTGCGGAGGATCCCGGACGTCAGACCACATAAATCATGAAATGATCTTAGCAGCCAGAATACCGCATCAAGGCTACATACGTTTAACATGTGTTTGAAGGTTGTTGTTTTTTTTTTTTTTACTTTTTAGGGTCTAACTCCAACGCAAAAACCTAAAGATTCAGTTGTGACTGCAGTTAACCCCATTTCTCCACTTCCTGTGTGATCACACTCCCAGTCAGCTGAGATCTGTGGGCCTGTTTTCAGGGTCCTCGCTCTGTAGAGCTGCTTTGTCTGTCCCACGCCGTCTGTGACATGGAGGAAACACTAGGATCATGTGGATTGCCCTTCTGGCAGAATAACAGAATAGCAGCTTTGTAGAGTCAAAGAATAAGAAATTCTAAGGAAATGACCGGTAACTGCAGAGCTCCCTCCGAGACATAGAGAAGTACGGCCAGAACAGCTGCCCCATGTTATGACCTCAACAAACAGCTCCCGAAATCTCAGCTCAAAGAGAGTGGAACCTTTGTAGATGACCATAAACTGTGTAAACAGAGGGGTTGTCCGACTCCCCTTTTTCAAGTTTAACTTTGGTGCAGTGGATGGGAGAAAATAAGAAACCCATGTTCACCTCTAATTCCCCCTTATATCCAGTAATGCATCCCCCCCCCGACCCCCAAGTCCTCTTTGCCGGTCTCCTGTTGTCTTCTGGCTCGGGCCGAACAGAATTTACCACTGCAGCCTCTGATTGAAAAAGGCCACTTTATTGGGCTGAAACGTTGCACTGCATTTTTATGTCGTTTGGATGATTTGGACATGCTCCAGCCCGTTTCGGATGATTTTTGGATTTCTATATTGGTGAGTGAGGAAACGACTCGCCTTTTGGCTCATTTACTCTTCTTTCCGTGATGCGTGGATATCCGCAGGGCCGCCATCAGAAATTTTGGGGCCCCCATACAGCTGGAGCGTCTGCCCCCCCCCCCCACTCCGTCCCCGGCTCCGCCCCCCGGCCAACGCAAGGACGTGCATGCAATTAAGATAGCCTATGTGAAGCAAGAGGGCGGGACCTGCCGACAGCGGCGCGCCCCCCTGGCTTCACAAACCGGCTGGGCCCCGTAGAGCAGTACTGGTTGTACTGCCCTAACGGCGGCCCTGGATATCGGTGTTGCTTCACACCGATTGTTGGTTACACTGTCTGTACAGAAAACAGGGAAATGTCCAGCACCATTTCCCTGTTTTCTGGATATTCCTGGGCTGTTGGATCCAAAGCTAATCCAAACACATAGTGTGAGACCTATTCATTCCGTGGAAAAATACCCTGATCTACCATCTATCAACTAGAGCAGGGCTCCCCAACTCCAGTCCTCACACCCCACCAACAGGTCATGTTTTCAGGATATCCCACAGAATGCACTGACAATAATTATATCACCTGTGCAATACTAAGGAAAGCCAGAAAACATGACCTGTTGGTGGGTCTTGAGGACTGGAGTTGAGGACCCCTGAACTAGAGGGGTGAGCACCATTGATATGTCTTAAAGGGGTTGTCTCATCTCATAATTTCACAGGATGCATGAATGAAATAATGCTGCTTTGCTCTTTCACTTCCTGGTCAAGCTGTCTGTAATTAGCATATGAGCTCCGTGTATTTAGAATTCTCTGTTTTAGTCTAGATTAGCTAAATTACCTTCTTTGAGGTCTGGAGAAGCTTCTGAGCAAATGTAAACAGTAGAGTAATTACTGTCTTTTGTCTGAAAGATCAGATAACACAAGCTCTCACAGCGGTGACCTGTGTGATGACTTCACTCCCTGCTATCAGATAGAACAGCAGGGGAGAAGGAGTACACAGGTCGGTCATTTGGGGAACCAAAGAGAGCACAGAAGGTGATAAAATCACTTGTTGCTCCTTAACAAAAAAATATGAACAAAGCAATATATTTTGAAAACGTCTTCATTTAGTGTTCCCTACATTTTGAAAGCTATTCTTTGTAGTGAGACAACTCCTTTAAGACACTTGGGGCTACATGCATGAAGTTTGGTGGTTAACGCCATATTTCATGCGCATATTAATGGCATAGAATGCGTCTGATAAATCAGGCGCATTCCAGAGCTCGAGCAACAGTTCGGGATCAGGCATACCACTTTGAAAGTGCTCTACCTGTTCCAGCTCTAATGTGCCTAGAAATGCCGTAGTGAAGCTATAAATATGTAGCTTTGCTACGGTTGCAGTGCGCCCCGCCTCCCACCCGCCCCCCAAGATTGGGCCGCGTTACAAAGCGCCGCAGGCACTATGTAATCCGCCCCGGAGTGGCATGCGGGAGATTTAAAAATGTATGAACGGGGTTGCGCCTGATATCGGGCTGAAAAGATGCCTGATATCTGGCGCAGCCCCGTTTATACATGTCGCCCTTGTTGTTGTTTTTTTGTTATACACTGTCTGTCATCACTTTTTAGAAGTCAAGGCTCCCAAACGGTGACATTGGGCAGTGCAACGTGACTCTTGCAGCCAATCGGCGTCTGCAGAGGTGATGTTCCATTCGGCCTGAGCCGTAAGACAACAGAAAACCGGCAAAGAGCACCTGGAGGCGCATCACTGGGTCTAACAAGAGTTAGGTTAGATCTACACAGCAAATTTCAATATGTCGTTCAAAATCTGACGGCATTTTGACATTGGTGGACTGTAGCAGGACCGCATTTTTAGATTTCCCGTTTTCCCCATACAATTGTATGTACAAAAATCCAACGGCAAATTCAGCGGAATCCTGCGGAACGTACAATATGTTGCATATTCCGCCAGATTTTAAAGAGAACCTGTCACATAGTTTTTGCCCCCCTGGCTGAGGGCAGCACAAGCTAGTGTCAGACCTGCTGTTTCCAGTGCTGTGTCCCTTATTCTCTAAGATGCTGGAGTTTTCGTGTATTTAAAGCTCAAATCTGCAGTTCTCAGCGAGAAGAGTCAATCAAAAGAGTCCTTCAGAGAGTCAGTTTTTTTCAAACCCGCCCAATCGGAGGCTAGCCCCGCCCATCTCAACTGACAAACCTATTACTTTGAATAGGTAGAAACATGTGAATAACGGACGGTGGGCGTGGCTAGCCTTTGGTGGGTGGAGCTAACACCTGCTCATGAATAAGATTTGAGGGGTAAATACTCTAAAACTGCTGCATCTTACAGAATAAGGGACTCAGCGCTGGGAACAGCAGGTCTGACACTAGCTTGTGCTGCCCTCAGCAAGGGGGGCATAAACTATGTGACAGGTTCCCTTTAAACCCGATGGTAAAAAAAAACCTGCTTTGTAGACTACAACACAGATTTTTTTTTTTTTTTGCTGACAGGGTAGTGTCAGATTTTTGATGAATTCAAAATACTGAATCCACCCAAAATCCGACAGAAAACCTGTGCTGTGTGGACATAGCCTTAAGAGGTGAGGTTTGTGGTTTTTTTTTCTCACAGCCATTGCACCATCGTTAACGGGGTGTTCTGAGAGTTGTTGAAGCTTGTTTGGCCGTTGGGGCATGATTAAAAAAAAGAAAAGGTTCATACTTACCTCCCGGTCGCTCATGTTCAGTCACGGCACCCGCCACGTTCATCCCGACTGTAGCTGTGAATGGTTTATCGTTCATGTGACAGGTGCAGCCAATCACAGGCCACAGCAGTCACGTGCACATGACATTGTGGCCTGTGATTGGCTGCACCTGTCACATGAACAATGAACGTTCACAGCTACAGCCAGGATGAACGGGGCAGGCGCTGCGACTGAATGGGGGCGTCCGGGAGGTAAGTATGAACCTTTTCTTCTATTTTGAATCAAGCAGACAAACAAGCTTCTACAATTCTCAGAACATCCCTTTAAACTTTAAAGGGGAGTCAGACAACTCCTTTCACACTATGGAGGACAGTGCAGTGTTGCAAAGGCATTGGATAAATTAGAGGCCTGGAGAAGGTTATGCAAAGGGAATGGAAAAACTCTGGGTAAAACAAACATGGAAAAGGACTTGAGAATCTTAGTTAGCAGTAAACTTAAAGAGATGTTCCTGCCACAGACTTTGATGACATATTGATAGGAATATGCCCTTAAAGTCTGATAGTTGCAGGTCCCCCCCATGGGACCCGCATTTATCTCACAAACCGGCCCCTGAAAGTACTGACTCCGAAAAGGAGAGCTGGTCACACTTGCTCACGACTCTCCGTTCTGTGCTAAGGGAGTTCAGATTACAGGTGAGCAGTGTGTTCGGCTGTACTCTGAACTTCCATAGAACAAAAGGAGAGTCATGGGCAAGCACAACACGCTCTCCATGTCTGAGCCGCTACTTTCGGGGGCCTGTTCCTGAGATAGTTGCAGGTCGCAGAGATGTGACCTGCACCTATAAGACTTTGATGCCATATCTTATGAAAGCCTATGGTGGGAACCCCCCTTTAACTGCTGCACCCAGTGTCAAGCAGCAGCTGCCAAGGTAAATAGGATCACGGGGTGTATTAAAAGGGGCATAGATACACACGATGAGAACATTATTCTCCCATTATACAAGCAGGGCTGTGGAGTCGGCAAGCCGAAGCCCTGACTCCAACTCCTGACTCCCTCATACATGGCGCATGTTTAAGTGATAACGTTACTGTACTAAAATGGTGACATCAGGCCGTTTATCACCTTATGATACAATAATCAAGCTATTTAGGTAGAACAGACACTGACAAGCAAAAGGGTAACAATGTTTTGATCTTTTGACCACTTGTGGGTAGAGTTGAAGAAAAAGCTGTATTTGTATCCAAGTTCAGTCTGCACCAACACTGGGAATGTGTAGAAGAGACCTGGGATCAGATTTTGGTCAAGATATGCTTGAATCTGATCCAGAGCCCAGAAGGATTCAGCCAGTATTGAAAACCAAAAGGTGGATTTACCAAATACTAACAAAATAATAAAAATTAACACTTTGATTTTTAGGAGCAAAACTGTAACTCAGCAGATGCTAAATACTTTCAAGTCAAATTTATGCATAAGATTGGTAAAATGACTGTATATAAAATTACAGTAGCCTCATGTACAAAGCTGTAGTGGATGGAGAGATATGGAGCCTGAAAGTCACAAGTTCAAAACATTGTTACCCTTTTGCTTGTCAGTGTAAAATATATTTATTGGATATGACTTTAGGACACAAAAAATTGTAAAAACGCAAAACACTGCAGGAACATTTGTGGAGTCTCTGAATTTCTTCTAAGAAATAGTATCGCCTCCCTCAGATCCTGCATACATGACCTCACATCTGATCTCATTATTTCCAGGCTAGAGAACGGCCTCTCTACACTAACTTGGGTTGGCGGCAAAGCGGTGACCACAGGGGCAACATCTCTAACAATGTCAGGGTATAAAGGAATTGCCTCAGCCACAGTCAGTTTTGATGAATGGTTGAGCTCTTCTACTTCTTTGAAAACAGCTGAAAACTTTTGCTGAAATCTGTTTGCCCTGGGAGCAGAATCTTCTCCCCTGGGGCAGCGCTTTGCCTGCTCCATGTCATCAATTCACCCCTCATTTTGATAGGCTAAGATATGGGAGCGGAGCATGGCCGGCCCCAAACCTCTTGTCTTTGCACGAACAAAATGGACAAACTATTAAATATTTTTGGGAGTCGAGTCGGTCCATTTATGACGACTCAGACTCCTGCAAAATAGGCCCGACCCCCCGACTCCCCAAGCCCTGTATCAAGTCAGGTTAACCCACGGGGGGATTTGTGGATTTTTGGGGCCCCCGTGTACAGAAAGACATTGTGGCTTGAACGGGTAAAAAGGGCGGCAACAAAAAAAATAAAGGACGTGGATAAAATTTCCCAGAAAGATGACAATATTTTAGAAACAAAAGAGGGCCCTTTGGGGGAAAGGGAAAAATATGTACAAATTATTCAGGGGCCATTGGGAATCCTCAATGATCTTTCATACCAGGACTGGTTCGGGGTTTAGAGGGAGTCCCCCCTTCTAGAGGAAAAAGGTTTCTACTGAAAGAAAGGTTTCTTATGTCAGGGCTTGCCCCCCCCCACCACAGGTTTTCAGTTGGTTTTTTAGATTTGAAGCCGTCTATAAACCGACTGTAACCTTTTACATTGTTTAAAAGAAAATCCTAAAAACGGTCCCACGCGGGGTTTTTTCTGCCGGACGGATAAATTTTTGAGAAAAAAAAAGTTAATACCAGGATTCTAGAACTTGGTAATTTTTTGATGTAATAAAAACAAATTTAGTGGGATTCTGGGGAAGGGTTGGAATTTCTAGATGTAATAAAATAAAAGTTTGGACCCGGATTTGGGGAAGGGTTTGGGTACATTTCTGATGTAAAATTAACAAGTTTATTTTACCCCGGATTTGGAAAGGGTCGGGTACATTTTGATTAAAAATATAAAAGTTTAGTGACCAGGGTTCTGGGGAAGGGTTGGATACTTTTCTAGATGAAATTAAATATAACAAGTTTATAAGGGGGGGGGGGGCCAAATAAAATTCGAAAAAGGGTCTGGATAAAATTTCTAGATGTAAAATAAAAAAAGGGTTATAATTTGCCCAAAGGTTTTCGGGGGAAAAGGGTCTGGATACATTTCTAGAAGTAATAATATAACAAGAAAATAGTGACCAGGTTTTGGGGAAGGGTCTGGATACATTTCTAGATGTAAAAAATATAACAAGTTCTAGGGGACCAGGATTCTGAAAAAAGGGTCGGGAAATACTTTCCCCCAAAATTTTTAAAAATATAACAAGTTCAAGTGACCATGATTTTTGGAAAGGGGGCGCTGATCAGGGATTTATTCTGATTGCCAGATTGGAGTCAGGAAGGAATTTTTTAACCTGAAACAAGACAATTGTCTTCTACCTCATGGGAGTTTTCCTTCCTCTGGATCAACACAATAGGATATAGTCCGGACTGGATGAATGTCAGTCTTTTTTCAGCCTTAAAAACAAGGGCATAACTAGTATTCATAGCAAAATGAGATGGGGCCCCTGCACCTAATGATGAGAAAGTGAAATAGCAGCATAAGTAACAATAACTAAAGGTATAAATAATACCGCCATATATCAGGAAACTCACAGCACCGGAGAGCAGGAAACCACCGACTACTTGTTCCCTAAAAAAAGGACCAATGTTATTCCACCTGAGCGGCCCGGCTCTGGAGCCCACAGTAGCTATAGTTACGCCCGCGCTCACAAACTATGATCTGCGTTACATTGAAATGAACCTTGAGAATATTATACATTAAAATAAATCAATCCAGCATTGGAGACAGCACAAAGCTCTGCAGCCGGAGAACAAGGGGAGGCGTCACTGAGCTCCATGACTACAGATATAACTGATCTATACCCTCAGATAAGACTCCTGCCCCTCAGCAGTCACAGCAAAAGGTTTTTTGGGACAAGTAAAACCACCAAATGTCCCTCTATGGGACTGGGGGGATAAAGGGGCTAACACCGGGCCTCTAAAACCCCCCCCAGGGGCTTTTTCTTGTAAACCATGCAATGAGGTGCACCATCCCACATGCTCTGCAGTGCAGGAATCCCCCCCCACTCCCTTTAAACCAGCCCCAAAAAGAAATTTAGGTGCATCATCCCACATGCTCTGCAGTGCAGGAATCCCCCCCAGTTTGCTCTAAAAGGACTATGCAATGGGGGTCCCTCACCCCACATGCTCGGGCATTTGCGGGGAATCCCCCCCACCCTGCACAAACAGGGACTATGCAATGAGGTGCATAACCCCCAATGCCTGCAGTAAAAGGAATCCCCCCCCCCCCCCCACTGCTCTGCATGACGTTAATAAAAGGTAAAACCACCCCAAATTTGCCTGCTTTGCGGAATCCCCCCCCACCCTGCTTTTCATGACTTTATAAAAAAAAGGGTAAAACCCCAACCCCCAACCCTCTGCTTTTTCAGGAATCCCCCCCCACTGCTCTGCATAAACGTAAAAAAATAAGGTCAACCATCCCAATGCCTGCAGTGCGGGAAATTTCCCCCCCCCCCCCCCCCCTCTGCTCTGCAAAGACTTAAAAAAGGTACAACCATCCCACATCCCTCTGCATTGCGGGGAATAAACCCCCCCAGCTGTTCTGCATAGACGTATATAATAAGGTACAACCATCCCAAATTTCCTGAAATTGCGGGGAATCCCCCCCCCCCCCCCCAGCTGCCTGCATAAAAACTTAATATAAAAAGGGAAAAAACAACCTTTTCCCACATTCCTGCGGGTTGCAGTGACGTTTTCCCTGCAGGGGGGTATCGCGCCCCAAATGCCCCAGCAACGCCGCACTTTGGGGTCGGCAGAGCATCGCGGGGGGGGAAAGGCCCGGGCGGGCCCCCTTTGTGGGGGGCAGCGGGGGGGGGCCACGATACCCCCGGGCCTGGTGGTCAGCGCCGCTGGGTCACACAGGCTCCCGGGGAGGCCTCCTGGCCTGAGCTCTGTGTCAGGGGCCGCGCTTTTGGCCGGGGGGGCCCCCAAGTTTGCGCTGGAATAAAAACCCCGGGGCACCCGTTTGTCACGGGCCCCGGCCCTAAGGGGGGAGCGGTGTCTCCCGCGACCACCAAAATGGCCCCCAAATGAGAAACCCGGGCCCCGGGGAAAGGCAGCCAAAAATTTGGAAAAGGGCCCCAAAGGGCACGCATCAAGGGGGGGGAAACGGGGACCACCAATGATTTGGTGAGACCCGGGTGGGGAAAGCGCCAATCACAGGCCGAGGAGGGGGCGCCACCATCCGGGCACCGGAGTTAACCCGCAGCACCCTGGAGGCAGCGGACAGAGCTCGCCCGGCGCCCCGTGTGCCAGCCCCTGCCAGGGAAAAACCCGCCCCCATCCCCACCCCCTCCCCAGGGAAAAGGGCCCCCCCCCTTTTTCCACCCCCTCCCAAAGGGAAAGGGGTTGGGGCCCCCCCCTGTCCAGCATTTCCGGGGGAAGGGAGTGTGCCCCCAAAGTCCCCACCCCCTTTGCCAGGGAAAAAGTGTCCCCCTTTGCCACCCCCCGCCGGGGAAAAGGGTCCCCCCCTTTGCCAGGGGGCCCCGGGCCAGGGAAAAAGGGGGGCCCCTGGGGCCAGCCCCCAGCCAGGGAAGGGGTTTTCCCCCCCTGTGGGCCAGCCCCGGGCCGGGAAGAGGGTTTGCCCATTTTCCACCCCCCTGCCAGGGAAGAGGGCCCCCCCCGTCCCAGCAGCCTCCCGGGGGGAAGAGTCCCCCCCCTGTCCCAAAGCAGCCTGCCGGGGAAAAAGGGGAGTGCCCCCCTTTGCCAGGGGGCCCCCCCCGGGGAATGTCTTTCCCCCGGGCCAGGGGCTTGCCAGAGAAATTTGTCCCCCCCGTGCCACCCCCTTTCCAGGGAAAAAGAGTGCCCCCCTTGGGGCCAGGGGCCTTCCAGGAATGTCTGTGCCCCCTTCCATTGGTTTTCCCCAGAGAAGAGGGGGTGCCCCCCTGTGCCAGCCCCTGCCAGGGAAAAAGAGTCCCCCTTTGTCCCAAAGCAGCCTGCCAGGGAAGAGCATGCCCCCCCCTGTGCCAGCACCTGCCAGGGAAGATTTGTCCCCCCCTTTTGGCCAGCCCCTCCCGGGGAAACATGCCCCCCGGGTGCCACCCCTGCCAGGGAAAGGGTGCCCCCCCCCCCCTGTGCCACCCCAGCCAGGGGAAGAGGCCCCCCTTTTGGGCCAAAGCCCCTGCCAGGGAAGGGGGCGGCCCGGGGCCCAAAGCCCTGCCAGGGAAGAGAGTGCCCCCCTGTCCACCCCCTCCAGGGGAAAGTCCGCCCCCCAGTGCCAACCCCGCCGGGGAAAGAGTGCCCCCCTTTTTTCCACCCCCCTCCCAAGGAAAGTGTGCCCCCCCTGTGCCAGGGGGCCTGCCAGGGAAAACAGAGTGCCCCCTGTGCCAGCCCCTGCCAGGGAAGAGGGTGCCCCCTGGGCCACCCCCCGCCAGGGAAGAGGGCGCCCTGTGTGCCAGCAGCCTGCCAGGGAAGAGGGCGCCCCGTGTGCCAGCCCCTGCCAGGGAAGAGGGCGCCCCGTGTGCCAGCAGCCTGCCAGGGAAGAGGTCGCCCCGTTGCCAGCACCCCGGGCCAGGGAAGGGGGTCCCCCCCCGGGGCCACCCCCCAAAAGGGAAGAGAGTGCCCCCTGTGCCAGCCCCTTTGCCTGGAAGGGGGGCCCCCCCTGTCCCAACCCCCTCCGGGGAAGAGTGGCCCCCGGGTCCCAGCCCCTGCCGGGGAAAGGGGCATGCCCCCTGTGCCCCCCCGCCAGGGAAAAAGCATGCCCCCACCCAAAGCCCCTCCCAAAGGGAAGGGGGTTTTCCCTGTTTGCCGCAGCCTGCCGGGAAAAGGGGGTTTCCCCCCTGGGGCCACCCCCTGCCGGGGAAAGGGAGTCCCCCCCAGTGCCAGCAGCCTGCCAGGGAAGAGAGTGCCCCCTGTGCCAGCCCCTGCCAGGGAAGAGGGTCCCCGGGCCCGTGTCCCCAGCCCCGCCAGGGAAGAGGGCCCCCCCGTGTTCCCAAAGCAGCCGGGCCCCAGGGAAGGGGAGTGCCCCCTGTGCCAGAACCGGCCGGGGAAAGAGTGCCCCCCGTGCCACGGGCCTGCCAGGGAAGAGAGTCCCCCCCCCGGGTGCCAGCCCCGGCCGGGGGAAAGATTTTTTCTCCCCTGTGCCACACCCTTTTCCCAGGGGAAGAAAAAGGCCCCCCTGTCCACCCCCTTTCCAGGGAAGATATTTCCCCCTTCCGCACCTGCCAGGGGAAAGAGAGTCCCCCCCTTTTGCCAAACCCCCCTGCCAGGAAAAGGGGGGCCCCCTTTTTGTTGCCAGCCCCTCCGGGGAAAAGAGAGTGCCCCCTTTTGTGCCAGCCCCTGCCAAAAAAAGGGAATTTGGCCCCCTGTGCCAGCAGCCCCAGGGGAAGAAGTGCCCCCTGTGCCAGCAGCCTGCCCGGGAAGAGAGTGCCCCCCTGTGCCACCACCCCTCCCGGGGGAAGAGAGGGCCCCCCTGTGCCAGCCCCTGCCAGGGAAGAGTGTGCCCCCTGTGCCAGCAGCCTGCCAGGGAAGAGGGGTGCCCCCCCCTGTGCCAAAACCCTGCCGGGGAAAACCCAATGCCCCCCTGTCCCAGCCCCTGCCGGGGAAGATAGGGGCCCCCTTTTGGCCAGCAGCCGCCAGGGAAGAGAGTGCCCCCCTTCCCAAACCCCCCTGCCAGGAAGAGGGCGCCCCCCTGTGCCACCCCGGCCAGGGAAAAAAGAAACCCCCTTTTGCCAGCAGCCTCCGGGGGAAAAGAGAGTGCCCCCTTTGCCGGGCGGCCTGCCAGGGAAAGATTCCCCCCCTGGCCACGGGCCTCCCAAAGGGGAAAAGGTGTCCCCCCCGGGTCCAAAAGCCCCTCCCAAAGGGAAGAGGGCCCCCCCGTTCCCCACCCCTTTGGCCGGGAAGAGGGCGCCCCCTTTTCACCCACCCTTTCCGGGGAAAAAGGGGGCCCCCCGGGGGCCGGGCCTCTGCCAGGGAAGAGTGTGCCCCCTGTGCCAGCAGGCCCTGCCGGGGAAAGAGATTTCCCCCCCCTGGTGCCAGCCCCTCCAGGGAAGAGAGTGCCCCCCCTGTCCCCAGAAACCCTTTGCCGGGGAAAAGACAATCCCCCCCTTGCCGGGCCCCGAAAGGGAAAGGGAAATAGTGCCCCCCGTCCCCACACCGCCGGGGGAAGAGAGTGCCCCCCCTTTTCCCAAACCCCCCCTCCCAAAGGGAAAAGGGCGCCCCCCTGTCCCAAACCCCTGCCAGGGAAGAGAAAGCCCCCTGGGGCCACACCCCTCCAGGGAAAGAGTGCCCCCCCGTGCAAAGCGGCCTGCCAGGGAAGGGGGGCGCCCCTTTGGGGCCCAGCCCTGCCAGGAAGGGGGGCCCCCCCTTTTGGCCAGCACCCCGGGGGAAGAGGGTGCCCCCTGTCCCGGGCACCCCCCAGGAATGAGGGGGGCCCCCCCCTGTCCAGCCCCTCCGGGGAAGAGTGTCCCCCCGGGTCCAGCAGCCGCAGGGGGGGGAGGGGGTTGAGGGGTGGGGGGGGGCCCCCCGGGGGGGGGGGCGGGGGAAGGGAGAGTGCCCCCCCCCTTTTCCACCCCCCCCTGCCAGGGAAAAAAGGCCCCCCTGTTCCACCCCCGGCCAGGAATAGTGCCCCCCTTTGCCACACCGCCAGGGAAGAGTGTGCCCCCCTGTCCAAACCCCTCCCGGGGGAAAGGGGTTTTCCCCCCCCTGGGGCCAAGCCCCTCCCCCGGGGAAAGAGGGGCCCCCCAGTCCAAAGAAACCCTCCCCAAAGGAAGAGGGGTGCCCCCCTGTGCCAGCCCTGCCGGGAAGTGTCCCCCCCTTTTGGCAGCCCCTTTCCCCCCAGGGAAAATGTGTGCCCCCCTTTTCCCACCCCTTCCCAAAGGGAAAAAGTGGGGGCCCCCCTTCCCGGGGAATGCGGCCCCGGGCCAGGGCCCCCGGGGAAGTTTTCCCCCCCCGGGCCCCAGCACCCTGCCCAGGGAATGTCAGGGGCCCCCCTTGCCAGCGGTTTTTCCCAGGGGAAGGGGTCCCCCCCGGGGCCACCCGCCTGCCAGGGAATGTCTGTGCCCCCTGTGCCAGCGGCCTGCCAGGGAAGAGTGTGCCCCCCTGTGCCAGCCCCCGGGCCAGGGAATGTCTTCCCCCCGGGTGCCAGCCCCCTTCCCCCGGGGAAAAAGTTTTCCCCCCTGTCCACCCCTGCCTGCCAAAAGGGAAAAATTTGCCCCTGGTGGCCCCCCTGGTGGGCCAAAAGGCCATCCTGCCAGGGAAAAAGCCCCGCCCCCTGTTGCCAGCCCCTCCCAGGGAAGTCTTTTCCCCCCCCTTGGAGCCAAGCCTCCGGGGAAAGGTTTCCCCCCCGGGAGCCCACCCGGCCCTTTTGGCCAAAAAAAAGGGAAAAAAAAGGGGGGCTGGGGGGGCCCAAACCCCCCCCCCGGCCCCCCCTTTCCCCCCCAGGGAAGAGTTTTTCCCCCCCCCCCCCTTGTTCCCCCCACCCGGTTTTTTCCCGTCCCTTTTTCCCCCAAAAAGGGGAATTTGGTCATTTCCTCCCTTTTTGAAAAAGCCAAAAGCGGGCCTTCCAAAAAGTGTACCCCGCCCCTTTTTTGCCAAACCCCCAAAAGGCCTTTGGGCCAAAGTAAAAAAAGGGGGGGTCCGCCCCCCTGGTGGCCACCCCCCTTGCCCCCGGGGGCCAAAAGGGGTGGGGAGTGTGCCCCCTTGGTTTCCCAAACGTGCCCTTGCCGCAAAGGGGAAAAATTTTTGTTGGGTGCCCCCCCTTTTTTGCCAGTTAAAAGGCACCTGCAGGAGGGTTTGTCCAAACCCTTCCACCCCGGGTTTCCCGGGCCAGGGGGAAAAAGTGTGCCCCCCTGTGCCAAACCCGGCCCCTCCCCAGGGAAGTTTTGGCCCCCATTGGGCCCCCACGCCTGCCAGGGAAGAGTGTGCCCCCCAGGGAAGAGTGGGCCCCCCTGTGCCAGCAGCCTGTCAGGGAAACCCGTGCCCCCGGGCCACGGCCCCTGCCGGGGAAAAGTGTCTGGGCCTCCTTCCGGGGGGGTCGGGGGGCCGGGCCAGGGAAGTGTCTGCGCCTCCTGTGCCAGCGGCCTGCCAGGGAATGTCTGTGCCCCCTGTGCCAGCAGCCTCCCAAAGGAGTGCCCTGCATCGGGCTCAGAGGAACAATTTTATTCAGAGAAGGGAAAAAAAAATTAAACCCCGGGCCTGGGGGGGAAAGGTAAGGGGAACCGCAACCCAAGCCTGGTGGAGAAGGAGGGGGTAAAGGAATCTTTAGTCTGGCAGAGGGAAGGATGCTTTGGCGCGGCAAGTCAGGCTTGAAATAAGTAAGGAGAGGGCATAGCAATCAGCCAGCAGATCAGAGCGGTCAGGGGCACAGCAAGTTAGGCTTGGCAGAGGAGATGGCAGCAAAGAGGGTTAAAGCCCATCCTTTCCCGGGCATTTGTAGAAAAAGGGCGCACAGCGCGGGAAATGAGGGGGGGGGAAGTCGGGTAAAGAGAAAGGGGGGGGAAAAGGGAAATGAAAGCCACATAAATGGGAAAGGGAAACCTGGCAAACCCAGGGGGAAGAAAAAAGGGGCACAGTAAGCTGGGCCTGGCAATAGGAAGAAGGGGGGCCAGTTACCCCACCCGGGGGCAGTAAAAAAAAAAGGGGGCACAGGCAGCCAGACTCGACAAAGGGGAGGAGAGCATGGGCATAGCTATAGGGAGTAAAGCAATAGAACTTGTTACTGGTCCCTGCAGCCTGAGGGGGCCCAAAAGCCCTTCTGCCACATAGGAAGATACCAGTATTGTAAGTCCCCCAAAAGGATTTTGGTGCCCCCATTTACCTTTTGCATTTTGGGGCCCAAGAGTTGAAAGTTACCCTTTTGGAGGAAAGGGTACAGAAAAAAAAAGGGCCCTCGTAAAAGGGAAAGGGAGGGCAGGGGAAAATTTAAAAACCTGATAGTGAAGGAAGCAGGGCACGAGGGGGCACAGCAAAATGGGCCCAAAATGGCAAAGCAGGGGAACGGGAAAAAGGGATTAGGAAGAAAGGGGGCCCCCCAGCAACCCCGGGGTTTTGGAAAGGGGGAAAGGACGGTCCCCTCAAGCCGGGGCCCCTGGAAGTTGAGAGAAAGGGGTAAAACAAGCCAGGCCTAGCAGAGAGGAAGATGTCGCACAGCATGCTAGGCTCTGCAGAGGGAAAAAACACAAAAAGTAGAAAAGCCAGCTTACCCCAACTGTATGTATAGATGAGCTACCAAAAAATCCCCGGGGGTTTCCCATTCCAACCCAAATTTAAAAAATTCCAACCAAATTAAAAAAAAGGGAAACCCCAGAAAAAAAGGGAACAAACTTCTTTTTAAAATCCAAAAATTTTTATTTAAAATTTTTTCCATAAAATATAACGCAAAAAATGGGCAACACCGTGGAAAAAAAGCAGAGAAAAAAATGCACTTACTTTTTCCCAAGCATTAAAGGGGTTGTCTCACTACATTAAATTCATCTTCGTCCCTGTTTTTCTTGGTTTCTTTTTAAAATTCGGGGGCGTTTTTTAAAGGGGCCTTCCACTGGGGCACTAGGCAACATCATTTTTTTTAAACCCCTATAGCAACCATTTTTCTGGAAAGGGCCTATCATGAAGCTGAACGGGTCTTGAGCTAAACAACCAGTGCGGGAAAGCCATCATGAAAATTGAACAGGGTCTAAAAGTAAAAAAACCCAGTGCGGGGAAAAGCCTATCGGGAAAGGGGGTTGAAAAAAGGCTGTAGTTTATAGCAAACCTTGAGGAGCTAAAGACCCCATACAAGGGGGGAAATTTTAAAATGAAATAAACTGGTTTAAAAGGCCAAAATATTACAAAGTTACTTTTTTTTTGCAAGTTTCTGTAACATAAAAAGCAATCCTTGTAGTGAGACAACCCCTTTAAAGTGCGTACCACTATGATTAAGAGCACATTTTAGTGCTCGAAATGAGTAAGCGTTTTCTACATTTAGAGGGAAAAAGAATCAGTGAAATTAAAGTCAAATAGAGGGTAGGAAGGGGCAAAATAAAACAGGCCTCACAGAGGGGAGAAATGAGTTTATTAAAAAAAAAAAAAAAAAAAAGGCCTGGCAGAGGGGAGGTTGCAGCAAGTTAGGCCTGAGAGAGAGTGGAAGAAGCACAGCAAGTCAGCCCTGACAGAAGGAAATCGGGAACCAGGCAGAGGACAGGAGTGGGCACAGCAACCAAGGCAGAAAACAGCCAACACTGTTAGGCCATGTTTCACGGCTTAAAATGGGGCCTATTTCGGTTTTGTAATTAGCCCGAAGTGCGCCAAATACGGGTGAAAACGGCCCATTCATTTCGGGAATTCACAGTTTCATAGAGAACTATGGGTTACTCTCCTCTCCCCTTTCCCCCCGGGAATAATTGACATTGAATTACCCGGGGTTACGCGCCGTAGAGTGATTGTCTATGGGGGCGAATGCCGGGCCCCCGCTCACTCTCCGCCCCCTCCACAGGCGTAATTTCGGGGCAAATACGCCCGCAGTTTAAACTGTGAACTACCTTTAAACCAGACCTTCCCCCTCCTATGCAAACCCCCCCCTGGCCAAATTTTAAGCTGGTTAAAGAGCAAGATTCCTACTACAAAGGTTTTGAACAAACACAATGACTCAACTACATTAATAATGTTGTATTTGATGCCAGTCTGTGGTGCCGGCAGCCCAAATATTTACAGACAGATTAAAAAATTGGGATTCACAGATACTCCAAGCAACATCATTTTCGAATTTAAATGATGAATCTGAACAAGTTAATAATGTTAAATGTGAATAGAAACTAAGGGGGACATGTATGAAAACTGTCTTGGTCTAAATTTTTCTTTTCCCCATGGGCAACCAATGGGAGGTCCCTTTTTTTTTTTCAGGACCCACTATAGGAATAAAAAAGGGGCACTCTGTTTGGGTTTGAATGGGTTTCTGATGGGTTTTGGCTTAGGAGAAACTAAAGGGTTTTGCTATGGGCTTAAGGGTTTGCAATAGCATTTGTTTGGGGTTGCTAGGGGGCCTCTGATTGGTTGCTATGATTTCTAAATTGGTTGTAAATTAAATTCAAGGCATTACACCCCACGGAAAATTTAATGTCTAGGGGCCGGGCCGAGCTCCCGGCCCCCCCGCCCCCCTGCCGACCCCACGGCAAAATTTTTGGGCGGGCAAAATCCGCCCGCAATTCGCCTTAAAATTAAGCCGGTGAACTCGGCCTAATTTAATTGATTTTTTTTACAATTTACAAGTTTGGAAGTTTTTGTGAAAGTTTTTGAATAAATTTTGGGGTTTAAACGGTCTAAAGCTTTGTTTCTTTTAATGTTGGGTTTTAACCCGGTGCGCCTTATATAGGGAACCCAGACCCTTACCCGGCCCGCTCTTTGATAAGGGCGCCTTATAATTGGGGGAAACCTTATAATCCCAAAAGTGACATGCCCAATTATTACGGGGGAAAACGCTCCATGGATAAGAAGTCAGGGGGGCCGGCAGCTGGGGCTCCCCGCCCCCGCTGCACGCAAAACCGGTGAAATTTGCGGCCTAAATCTGTCCCCACAATTACGCCGGGTAAGCCGTTTTGAACATACCCTTTGGGCATGTTCACACGGCGTAATTGGGGCGCGAAACAGTCCCGGCCCCATTTTACGCAGGGTTTTTGGGGGAAAGTCGCGCAAAACCAGCGTGGTACTCCCCCATGGCGCGTGGGTCCGGGCCCCCCCCCAAAAAACTTTTGCTTTAAATCGGGGGGCGGAATTTGCCGAAGTAATTACATTTTCCTTATCCCCCCGATTTTACAATGGGGGGGGAGGCGAAATTTCCTTTATTATCTAAAAGATTCCCAAACATTTGGCCGCGGATCTGCCTTATTAGAGCCCCAAAAAAGGGCTGCGAAATGCGTGAGAAATTACCCGGTTTGAGCGGGTCCCTTTTTTTCCCTTTTTTTTTTTTTTTTCTCTTTTTTTTAGTTTTTTTTTTAGTTTTTTTTTGTAATTTATTTTACATTGCTTCATTTGTTCCTTTTTCATTTTGGGGGCACTTTGATTGATCGGGATAATTAATTTTCAAAATTTTTGGATAAGTCTGTAGTTCTCTGAACATTAACTGGACATGATACTGGTGTATTTAATTGTTTTTAAGGGGAAAGGGTCTATGTTTTCTTATTATATTCAATAAAGATTTTTACTATTGGATGTCCAGTATATTTTTTTTTACACACACCTTTTCTTTGTGAGGTTAAGCGCAGTCATTTACTGTATGTTTAAACACTCTTTTGGAAGCAGGATTCTGAAGTTACACACAGCAATCAGTGTCACCAGCAGAAGTGGAAGATTTATGGCTCAGCAGCGCTGCCATACAGACGTCTTAATACTACCCAGCAGACTTAAAGGGAATCTATCTTCAGTATTTTTACTATTTAAAATCAGATACTGTTCCATATTCTTTTCTTCTTAGCGGTTTTAATTTTCTGATTGTAGATTTATTATTTATTTATTTTTATTTCTGTTTTCCGCAGCCATCTTGCCTGAGCTGCTTTTAACAGCATTTAGAGAGATGCTTCACGGGAGCTTCATGCACATAGGAGCCTGTGAACAGGAGCAGACCCACTGACTTCTATAGGAGAGTTTTCTAGGCTCTGTGACCTGGGAAGAGGTCAGTGTGCAGGGAAGGGGAGCTGTGACATCTCCTATTGTGACTGGTGGTTTCTGTATTATCTACAGTCATGGCCAAAAGTTTTGAGAATGATACAAATGTTAATTTTTACAAAGTCTACTGCATCAGGTTTTATAATGGCAATTTGCATATACTCCAGAATGTCATAAAGAGTGATCAGCTTAACAGCAATTAATTGCAAAGTCAATAGTTGCCGAGAAAATGAACTTTTTCCCCAAAACACATTTCAACTTCATTGCAGGCCTGCCTTAAAAGGACCAGCTAACATCGTTTCAGTGATTGCTCCATTAACACAGGTGTGGGTGTTGATGAGGACAGGGCTGGAGATCAATCTGTCATGATTAAGTAAGAATCACACCACTGGACACTTTAAAAGGAGGCTGGTGCTTGGCATCATTGTTTCTCTTCTGTTAACCATGGTTATCTCTAAAGAAACACGTGCAGTCATCATTGCACTGCACAAAACTGGCCTAACAGGGAAGAGTATCGCAGCTAGAAAGATTGCACCTCAGTCAACAATCTATCGCATCATCAAGGAATTCAAGGAGAGAGAGGTTCCATTGTTGCCAAAAAGGCTCCAGGGCGCCCAAGAAAGACCAGCAAGCGCCAGGACCGTCTCTTAAAAGTGTTTCAGCTTCGGAATCGGGCTACCAGCAGTGCAGAGCTTGCGGAGACTCATGGAGCAAGGCCTGGTGTCAAGGAGGGCAGCAAAGAAGCCACTTCTCTCCAGAAAAAACATCAGGGACAGACTGATATTCTGCCAAAGGTACAGGGAGTGGACTGCTGAGGACTGAGGTAAAGTCATTTTCTCTGATGAATCCCCTTTCCGAATGTTTGGAACATCTGGAAAACAGCTTGTTCGGAGAAGACAAGGTGAGCGATACCACCAGTCTTGTCTCATGCCAACTGTAAAGCATCCAGAAACCATTCATGTGTGGGGTTGCTTCTCAGCCAAGGGAATCGGCTCTCTAACAGTCTTGCCTAAAAACACATCCATGAATAAAGAATGGTACCAGAATGTCCTCCAAGAGCAACTTCTCCCAACCGTCCAAGAGCAGTTTGGTGATCAACAATGCCTTTTCCAGCATGATGGAGCACCTTGCCATAAAGCAAAGGTGATAACTAAATGGCTCAGGGAACAAAACATAGAGATTTTGGGTCAATGGCCTGGAAACTCCCCAGATCTTAATTCCATTGAGAACTTGTGGTCAATCATCAAGAGACGGGTGGACAAACAAAAACCAAGCAGTGATTGTGCAAGAATGGACGGCTATCAGTCAGGATTTGGTCCAGTAGTTGATTGAGAGCATGCCAGGGAGAATTGCAGAGGTCCTGAAGAAGAAGGGTCAACACTGCAAATATTGACTTGCTGCATTAACTCATTCTAACTGAAAGCTTTTGTTAATCATAATATGATTGCACTTGTATTTCTGTATGTGATAAAAACATCTGACAAACACACATAAAAACCAGCGGGCAACAGATCATGTGAAAATATTATATTTGTGTCATTCTCAAAACTTTTGGCCATGACTGTATACACATTGGTGTCACTTTTCAGTGTAACCCTGTTTATGCGGATAATGAGGAAACTGCTGAAAAGTTTTCTCTACCTAACCAGAAGTGTCAAACAATAGACCTTGTGGCCAAAGTGAGAACTACAGGATTTTTAAAAATATAGATAGTAATATGGATAATTAAAAACAAACAAACTATAAATTCTTAAAAAATGTGTTTAACATAAAAACGTGAGTCAAACAATAGGTAATTTTTTATGGCACATTCCATTTAAATTTAATTTGGTGCCCAGTAGGCTGGGATGTGGCAGGCTTTCCAGATCTGTATCACTACTGAGTCGCTCATTAACCAGATCCTGGAGGGAAGATGTTGATATCACACAGGCACATAAATTATTACGCTGCAAAGTGTGAATCTGCAGCAATGGAGCTTCATGTAAGAATTGCTATTTCTGTAGGAGCGCTTTTCTAGAAGAAAGAAAACTGTCTCTAGTGCCACCTATTGGTGATAGCTTCCCTTTTGGGTAAATTCAACCCATTAAAAGTATTGTCCTGGTGTTGTTTTTAAGAAAGATACTGGGGCTGGAATAAAATGAACAGAATTCACCTGTTTTTACCCTATTCCAGCAATACTGCTCCCGGCTCTGTCTCCTCTGCCTTATGTTTACTTCCGGTGGTCGGATCATCACCACTGCAGCCATCAATGGAAAATGAGATTTAAAGGGATTTTCCAAGATAGACATTTGTCACCTATCCACAGATTAGGTGTAAATGTGTGATCACTGGAGGTCCCATCAATCACTAAAATAGGAGCCCCGGGTACTTGCTCACTCTCATCATGCAGTAATAAAATTTTTAAATCAAGCAGTAGGCAAACGTGTGCCCTGTTGCTTCATTTAGGGCGACATGTATGAACGGGGCTGCACCAGAAATCTGGTGTCTTTTCAGTCCGCAGACTAGCCCTGTTCGCTATAAACAGGCGCACTCTAATATCAGGCGCATTACAGAGTGCCCGCAGCACTGTGTAATGCTCCTGAGGTCGGTGGGCGTGCTGGAGGCGTGTCGCACTACAACCATACCAATCTACACATTTATAGTTTCAGTACGACAAATCCAGGCGCATTACTGCTGGAACAGGTACAGCACTTTAAAAGTGGTTTACCTGAGCCACAAGTGCCACTTTTGCTCTAGAATGCACCTGATTTATGACCCGAAGTAGAACAGGTTAATAGATTCAGGCACATTCTACGCTACAAATTCGCACAAAAAAAATGGCGCCAAAAATCCTACATGTTGCCCTTATTGTCTATGGAACTGAATAAGATAACTGAGTACAGCGCTTAGCTAGAGCTGGGCAAATAATTCAATTCATTTGATCAATAGGCCCTTTTGGTCACTCACTGAATTGTAAAATCAGTTAAAGGGGTTTTGCCACAATCTCATTTCATACCTCCTGTATCCAGCTCTTCAGCTCTGTGTGCTCAGAAGGGGATGTGTGTATATCATGTATATCATGCATATCATGTGACCCTGCAGGATGACATCACCAGGCCTTTCCTCTTTGTAGTCAAAGAAAGGTCTGTTTATGTAAAGCATTGTGAGTAGCTGAGAGGTAAAGTTTTTGCCTACAGACAAGGGTCCTAGATTCAAATCCCTGCAGGAACCAAACCGTTTTTTTTTTTTCTCTTTCTCAATGCACAAACCTCATTGAGGTTTCTTTTTTATTTATTTGCACTGTTTGAATAATTAATAAGGATGACAGGAGTAGAGGGACAGCACCTGGGGTTTGAACACTCAGTAGCTGCCTGAGAGGAGAAGTGATGTCTGAGCATGTGCGACCAGGACTGAGAAGCTCTCAGCCCTGGTCATATCCCCTGGAGAAGAGCTGTAAACAATGGATCACTAAAGAAGCAGCTAAAACAAAAATGGAGCAGAATTTTTAATAATGATGAATGGTGAAAATGTTTGTTATTTAATTTGCCAACTTCCCACGTCAATTTTACTTTGTGGTAAAACCCCTTTAAGCATAATCACAGGCCGACATTCCTGTGTATCCACATGTAGACGGCCGTGCCCTGGGATCGTTACAATGTCTTTGGGTGGTGGGTGCTTGATCTGGAGGCAGATGGTTTTTCAGCCTCCCTGCCACAAGCTCCATCATAGCAGATTGTCACCTGGACTAATTCTATGTTCACACAGCATCTTGCAGCGTGCACGTTCTTCTAAAGCGCGGGGGGGGGGGGATCCTTCAGCCAGCCCCATTCACTTTCATTGTCCCATGTCACTTCTTTCTGCCGGCCTTCAATACGTGGCAGGCCACAAACGAGCACAACGGGCTTCTATGAAAAACCCGTGCAGCAGTCCCCACTGCACAGGTTTTCCGCCCGGTGGTTTTTCAAACCACCAGCCACCCAAAAAACATTGAACATGCACATTCTTCCGTCCGGTTTTCAGACAGATTATGAGCATGTGAATGGAAAGGGGGAGGGCTTTTCTCCCCCTTTCCATTCACATAAACCGACCGGTATTTGTCCATTGCCGTGTAATCGGCCCCTTAGAGAGGTTAAATACATACCGTATTTTTCGGACTATTAGGCGCACATAAAAGCCTATGATTTTCTCAGAAATCGAAATCGCCTTATAGTCCGATGCGCCTTATATATTAATCAATTTTTCACTTGGGTTTTTACAGTATGGCTATATTCACACGGCTTATTTTGGGACGGATTTCAGCCCGTAATTCGTGCCGTACTGCGCGAATTACGGGCTGAAATCCGTCCCAGTCATTACGGTAATCCACAGTTCTCATAGAGAACTATGGATTCCGTCTCCTCTCCCCGCTCGCCGTATTTCGAGTAGGCGAGCAGGGAGAAAGTGACATGTCAATTATTCAAGGCAGTATACGCGCCGTGGATACTGAATGTCTATGGGGCCGGCAGCTCGCCCCGCCCCGCTGCCGAGAACACGGCGTAATTAAGCCGTGAATAAGCCGTGTGAACTCGGCCTAAGTGTATTGATTTTTGTTACAACTTTACAAGTTGAGAGTTATTGTGAAAGTGTTGAATAAAGTTTGGCTTGCGGTCTGAGCTTTGTTTCATTTAATGCTCTGCGCCTTATAATCCGGTGCGCATTATATATGAACCCAGACGCCTTAGCAGACGCTCATTGATAATGCGCCTTATAATCCGGTGCACCTTATAATCCGAAAAATACGGTATGTTTTATTTTAGCGCTAAGTTATTTGGTTCCTAATTTTTTAAGCTAGGAGGAAAAAAAAGACTTGATTAAATTGTCTTATGGTAGTTTTTTGTTAGCTTATTTAACAAAAATACAAATATTGAGCTTTAAAGGGAACCTGTCAGGTGGTTTATGCTGCCCTGAGAGCTGATGTGATAGAGGGAGAGAAGCTGAGCTCTGTCATATAAAGATTTATGCAAACACAACACAATATCAGCAGCACTCTATAAGAACAATCAAAAGGAGTATATACAAATTTCCGCTATTTTTGATACATGGAAATTTTGAGGTCCTTAGTGTATATATTTGATCAAAACTGTAATAACCCATCCACCGCGACAAGGTGACCTCAGTACAGATGGGAACCTACTCTGACATTTTACCTCACTTGGTGTCTGTTCAGACCTCCAATTTTTCAGGGAGACAAGATCCCAGCTACATTCTGCTCTGATAAAAAAACATATATATACTGTATACAGAGTTATCAATCAAAGCAGGATTTCTGACTAAAAAGTAGAGTCATTCCTAAAATAGAAAGATATGTTTAACCCGCCCACCTATAGTGATTGACACTTTGCTCTACACCAGGGCCGTTCCTAGGGGCGGGCGAGGCGGGCGATCGCCCGGGGCGCCAACGCTCCGCTCACCCGAGGGGGGCGCCGCCCGGCTCGCCCGCCCGGAGGATCGCCCCTGGCTCTGCGCAGCCTTTTTATAACAGCCGCGCAGAGCCACTCAGCAGCTGCACGCACTCGCGGTGCAGCTGCAGGGAGGAGGCAGGACGGATCGTTCCCGTCCTGACTCCTCACCTGTGTCAGCGTCGCAGGGACCGCACGGCTGTGACGCTCGATCTCCTCGGCTGGCAGCTCTGCCGCTGAGGAGATCTCGGGGAGCTGCGTGCAGCGTAAGCGACGTGGTGACGTCACGCCGCTTACACTGCTCTGCAGCTCCGGACCGGGACGCGGGGACCGTGGAATGGTAAGTAATCTTTTTTATGTTATAATTAGCTACAGAGGGGCATCTAATGGGTACAGGGGGGCATCTAATGGCAACAGGGGGGCATCTAATGGCAACAGAGGGGCATCTAATGGCAACAGGGGGGCATCTAATGGCAACAGGGGGGCATCTAATGGCAACAGGGGGGCATCTAATGGCAACAGGGGGGCATCTAATGGCAACAGGGGGCATCTAATGGCAACAGGGGGGCATCTAATGGCAACAGGGGGCATCTAATGGGTACAGGGGGGCATTTAATGGGTACAGGAGGGGCATCTAATGGCAAGAGGAGGGCATCTAATGGCAACGGGAGGGCATCTAATGGGTACAGGGGGCATCTAATGGCAACAGAGGGGCATCTAATGGCTACAGGGGGGCATTTAATGGCTACAGGGGGGCATCTAATGGCTACAGGGGGGCATCTAATGGCTACAGGGGGGCATCTAATGGGTACAGGGGGGCATCTAATGGCAACAGGGGGGCATCTAATGGCAACAGGGATGCATCTAATGGCAACAGGGGGGCATCTAATGGCAACAGGGGGCATCTAATGGCTACAGGGGGGCATCTAATGGCAACAGGGGCATCTAATGGCAACAGGAGGGCATCAAATGGGTACAGAGGGGCATCTATTGGCTACAGGGGGGCATCTAATGGCTATAGGAGGGGGCATCTAATGGCTATAGGAGGGGGGCATCTACTGGCTATAGGGGGCATCTACTGGCTACAGGGGGCATCTAATGGCTACAGGGGGGCATGTACTGGCTACAGGGGGCATCTAATGATCTAATGGTTACAGGGGGCATGTACTGGCTACAGGGGGCATTTACTGGCTACAAGGGGGCATGTACTGGCTACAAGGGGGGCATGTACTGGCTACAGGGGGGCATGTACTGGCAACAGGGGGGCATGTAATGGCAACAGGGGGCATGTACAAGCTACAGGGGGGTATCTCAAGGCTACAGGGGGCATGTACTGGCAACAGGGGGGCATGTACTGGCTACAAGGGGTCATGTACTGGCTACAGGGGGGCATGTACTGGCTACAAGGGGGCATGTACTGGCTACAGGGGGGCATCTACTGGCTACAGGGGGGCATCTACTGGCTACAGGGGCATCTACTGACTACAGGGGCATCTACTGGCTACAGGGAGGCATCTACTGGCTACAGGGGCATCTACTGGCTACAAGGGGGGCATCTACTGGCTACAGGGGCATCTACTGGCTACAGGGGCATCTACTGGCTACAGGCGTATCTAGTGCTGATAAATTGAGGCGTCTAAGATGTTTGTTTTGTATATTCTACAGTGAAGAGTCGTGGCCGGAAAAAGACATCATGGCGTCTGGGCCAGATGGAGAAGAAGAAGAGAAAGAGAACAACTCTTCAGAGACGTCTCCTGTAAGTGCCTGGAAGTAACTTTACTTATATGTCTGCAGAGCCTGTGTACAGCTGGTATCCAATATTGTATGGTCACTGTATGCCGGTAATATTGGTTGTTGTATAATGGTTTATACTCAGTAATGGTCAGTTTGTATTATTCGGTCACTATGTGCTGGTGATATGTGGTCATGGTGTGACAGTATTATTCAGTCACTATGTGGTCATGGTGTGACAGTATTATTCGGTCACTATGTGGTCATGGTGTGACAGTATTATTCGGTCACTACGTGGTCATGGTGTCGCAGTATTCGGTCACTATGTGCTGGTGATATGTGGTCTTAGTAAGATATTGGTACTATTAGCCTGGGATTCTGGTTTTAGCGGTGTTTTTTGGTAACTGTATGACTATTATTTTGTAGTTTTATACCTAGCACATTGTGGTAAAGCTTGTTGTATATTTTAGATTTGGTTGATGGTGATGTCATGTGTCGCATTGTGGCGCATTATGTTATGGGAGGAGGGGGGGCGAAATTTCTTCACCTCGCCCTGAGTGCAATTTAGCCTAGGAACTGCCCTGCTCTACACACACTGATACAGGAAAAGCTGTCAGTCGCTGTATGTGGACAGAGTAAGCAGGACTCCTACTGTCACTTAAGGAGTCAGTCAGAATTTACTCTTTACTCAGAAATCCTGCTCCAAATCATATTAACCTAAATATCACAGAGCTCAGCTTCTCGCCTTCTATTACATCCTGCTCTCAGATACAGCAACATAAACCACCGGACAGGTTCCCTTTTAAATTGAGAAGTATCCATATGTTGAAAAAAAAAGAAATAAATGAGATTTTGTTTTTAGGACATATCACCCAGTCTTAAAGGGGTTTTGCCACGATCTAATGTTGACGTGGGATCCTCCAAAATGGGTATTTAATCACTTTTCTAAATATATGTCATCAAAAAAAGTGAAGCCTCTGAGATCTACAGCCTTCCTTATATGCCCTTGGTTTCTTGACATTTTACATTTGACACAACCAGGAGCTGACAGTAGCTGATCTGGCCACGCTTGCGTTGTTTGCACTTCTTATCTGATGGCAGGGAACATGAACGAGCTTTGAAGGGACTGAGGAGAAAGATCCTGTGTTTTTTGTCTAGAGAATCCACTGGTTGTAAAGTAATTATCTGAGGAAACAAGTAGATGGCTCTCTCCCTGGCTCTCTGCTCAGCCCCCCCTACCTCTCCCCCTGCAGCCGTTCGTGAAGGAATGAAAGAAGGCTGCCTGCTGAGCTTATCTTCTCTACTGAGCAAATAAGAGGGAGAAATAAAATGCATATAGCTTGTACACAATACAGTTCTCCTCTGTGGATTAGCAAAACAATGTTGCTCAACTACAGAGACAGGGGCGTAACTACCGGGGTAGCAGTTGCTACGGGGCCCCTGCGCTTAGGGGGCCCCGGGGCAGCTGCTACCGCGTCCGCTACCCCGGTAATGCCGCTCCTGGGCCCGCCGGCAGTGAACTTAACAGTTCACTGCAGCGGGCGAGGAGCTGCGGGGCCCGGCGCATACTCCCTCTCAACGCCCGGGCCCCCCGGCCCAAGCGTTCAGAGGCAGCGCTTCCATGGAGATAGCAGGATGGAGCGCCGATCGCTCCGCTCTGTTACTTCCCCCTGCCGGCGCTCTGTGGTCACGTGGGCGCGCGCAGTGACGTCACATCACCGCGCCGCCCGCGCTGAGCGCAGAGCCTGCAGGGAGAGCAGCAGAGCGGAGCATCGGGGGAACGTGGACCGAGGTGAGTAAGTTGTTTCTTATTTTACCTGCCCCCATATGCCTGCCTATAGCCCCCGTGTGCCTGCCTATTAGCCCCATATAGCCTGCCTATACCCCCTCATATGCCTGCCTATAACCCCAATATGCCTGCCTATACCCCAACATGCCTGCCTATAGCCCCCATATGCCTGCCTATACCCCCCATATGCCTGCTTATACCCCCCATATAGCCTGGCTATAGCCCCCATTATGCCTGCCTATAGCCCCCATATTGCTGCCTATAACCCCCCATATGCCTGCCTATACCCCCTCATATGCCTGCCTATACCCCCCATATGCCTGCCTATACCCCCATATGCCTGCCTATAGCCCCCATATGCCAGCTATGCCCCCATATGCCTGCCTATACCCCCATATGCCTGCCTATACCCCCATATGCCTGCCTATAGCCCCCATATGCCTGCCTATACCCCCCATATGCCTGCCTATAACCCCATATGCCTGCCTATACCCCCATATGCCTGCCTATAGCCCCCATATGCCTGCTTATACCCCCCATATGCCTGCCTATACCCCTTCATTATGCCTGCCTATACCCCCCCATATGCCTGCCTATACCCCCCCATTATGCCTGCTATAGCCCCCATATGCCTGCCTATACCCCCCATATGCCTGCCTATACCCCCCATATGCCTGCCTATAGCCCCCATATGCCTGCCTGCCTATACAGCCCCCTATATGCCTGCCTGCCTATACAGCCCCCTATATGCCTGCCTGCCTATACAGCCCCCTATATGCCTGCCTGCATCGACCCCCTATATGCGCTGCCTATACAGCCCCTTATGTCTGCCGTATACAGCCCCCATATGCCTGCCTGTACAGCCCCCATATGCCTGCCGTATACCCCCACAAGCGTGCCTGTTATACCCCCACAAGCCTGCCTGTTCTACTTATATGGGGCCCTTTAGCTACCTAAACCCCACCATAGGCCCCCTAAAAGCCCACCAACCCCTGTCTACCCGTAGGGTCCATTTTTACCCAAACCCCCCCTGCCATATGGGGACTAATTTGGGTACCCAAACCCTTCCTATTTGGGGCCCCCTTATCCTATCTAAACCCTGCCTGCCTAAATGGACCCCTATAGCCAGGGGGGGGGTGCTGGAAAAAATCGGGTTCAAAATATTTTGTCTAAATCTGCAGGGACAAGTGGTCGGGGAACTCATCCGATGGCGGGGCGGACCGGGTCAGAACAAAAGGAAACAACGACTGGTCAAGAAACGTCACCGTGATCCAAGATGAACTGCCTGAAAAACTTATAGTCGCACGGCTGTGTAACTGGTGTCTACCAATATGTCACTAGTACTTTAGGTATAACAGTCTGCCAGGCTTATGTACACTGCTGTTACCACTATATGGTCAACTGTATTTGGATTATATACACGTTCAACCCTGTGTAATGTGCCTCTACCACATGAATGGTCCTGATATGAGTTAATAACAGTCTGCAACATGGCGTGTACATCTGCTGTCAACTCACTATGATGGTCACATGTATGGTGTAATATACAGTCTGCACGAGCCTGTGTACACTGTGTCTACCACTATATGGTCACTGTTATGGTGGTTTATATACAGTCTGCAGAGCCTGTGTACACTGGTACATACCACTATAGGTACTATATTATTATATATTATTATTACTAGACAGTATTGGTCTTTGTGTACTGATCAGTAATAGTGTAGGGTATTATTTAGTCACTATGTGGTGGTAATTTTGTGGTCGTGTTCTGCGGTATAATCAGGGCCTTATGTAATAGCGTTATTGGTAATGTTGGTCTTAGTATTGTGGGATTTGTTTGGTAGCAGTATGATGGTGAGATGTATGGTGAGGTATTTGCCCCTTGTATTATCTACATTATCTAACAGCATGTCCTGGTACAGTCAGGCTGGGGGGGGGGGGCCCATCCAAAAGTTTGCTTTGGGGCCCAGGCTTATCTAGTTACGCCCCTGTACAGAGACTATCAGTAACGTGCATGGGAGGTGGAGTGATGACATCACAGAGGAGGTACTTGTTTTTTTAAACACAGAAGCAAAACGCCCCTTTTTTCAAGCCTCAAGAGTTGAGTGTCAGCCTGTTAGGTAAGGAAATTACTTCTTGGCAAAACCCCTTTAAACTCAGCTATCTTTGTTAGTCCTACAAAGCCGTTGTATGGTTTATTAAAATGGCCTCATCCTTCCCAGATGAGCAGTTTTATGATGAGACTATTGGTAGATGCCACCTATCAGCTCAGGTATCTATATCTGTCATAGCCTCTAGCTGCCGTCATTGGAAAATGGTTGTGAAGATGGAGATGCATGTAAAATAAGTCAGCTCCTTATTGCTGTTGGTTTGACCCATTACGTAGCAGTGGGTGACATCTGCTTCGAATCTTAAAAAAAATTCAGTAACAGGAAGCAGATTTGAAAATCTCCATTAACATGCTATTAGGCTAGTTGTGGATCATTATGGCCAGAGCTGCCAATGCCTACACAAGCTTGCTGGTGACACCACTGTTACTCTAAAAACGTCATATGGCCATTGGCAGCCAAGGCCATTGTCCACACACATCTGCCTCACCATGGGGTCCCAAAATCTGCATTACATCTGTTGCATGGACAGTCACATCTGGTCTATAAGTCATTGTGTAGCTCTCAGTCTGTGACCTCCCACAAGATCTATACATTCGTCTGTATAAGGGTGTGTTATATGGATAATGTTATATATGGCAAATAAAGAGACTCCGTCATAGCCCAGACCCTTCACATAGAGCTGTCACTATGAGAGGAGCAGGGAGCTCAGGTAGCCTTTATTACACAGCTCAGAGGAGAGTGAAACAATGAGAACAGCAGCCAGCACAGAAAGCTCGGTAAGCCATTTTTAGTTTCACACAGCTCAGAATGGAGTAAGCATGGAGAGTACAGGACAGCCAAAGACAGCACAACAGACATGTCCCAACCAGGGTTGAACTAAATATCAGGCAGCCAATTACACCCAAGGGGGCATGGTCAGACCTCGGACTGCTGATTTAGCTCTAGACATACACAGATTAACTAATATCTACTATACTAAATGATTTAGGTAATACAAACCAATTGTATAACTGTTTATTTTTTCTGGTCCCATCATTACAGGTATGATGTTTGTAGCGAGAAACCCCCTTTAAAGATTATTACATTGCAACCTGTAATAAACTGAATTAGAAAGCACCTAAAACCTAGACCGCTCTTATTCAGAACTGGTGAGTGATTTTGTTCACATTAACATTTGCTCTAGCCGACGGGATGATGCCGTATTTGCACAGTAAATATTTTGCTTTCATTAAAAACATTCCGCACCTTTTCTGACTACGGAGCTCACCTTTATGGCAGAGCTCAGAGAAACAGTGCCTGCTTATATGTGAAGTTTATTCTCCACTATAGCTAGAATTGCACTGTGCAATTTACAGATACATAGAATGATTCCAAAAGGATGCCGCAAAATCATAGTCCAGGTATTTATAACTGAGACAACATAACAGACATGTATAAACATAAGAAGACGCAATGTCTATCCAAGTTTTATCTATACCCTACACATCTTCAATACATATACATGACTAAACCAGTTTTGATTTTCAGTCACTGGCCATTTACCACTGATAACTATTACTGACTATGACTGACTACTTTAACCCCTTTACGCCCTGCACCATAAATTCACGCAGCAGCAGCGTGGAGGGAGTATGGAGCAGGCCATTTTTGCGGGGGTTTTATTTCTATGGCATTCACCCTTCTGTTATCTGTATTATGCAGATCAGTACAGTTTCGGTGATACCAAAGGTATAGAAATTTCATTAGGTTTTATGTTAATTAAATTAAATTCTCTATTTTTTAATTTTGTGCTGCAGTGCCATTCTCTGCAACCAGTAACTTTTTAGTTTTTCTTTTTAGTTTTCACTTATGAACCTGAATGAGGGCTTGTTTTTTGCAGGGTTAAATGAGTTTTGCCATGAGAGCATTTCATACCTGATTTATCCTGATTCAGCTTTCAGTGTGCTCTAAACAGGGCTTGTGTGATTGGTTTGAACTGCATATCATGTGACCCAGCAGACTGACATCACCATGCCTTTCTCCACTGTGTGCAGTGATCACTTTAGCCAAACAAATG
This sequence comes from Phyllomedusa bahiana, assembly GCA_025379985.1. Taxonomy (NCBI): domain Eukaryota; kingdom Metazoa; phylum Chordata; class Amphibia; order Anura; family Hylidae; genus Phyllomedusa; species Phyllomedusa bahiana. The sequence continues at coordinate 30,907 of JAODAL010012049.1, read as the reverse complement.
TCTGTTTATGTAATGAGCTGTGAGCAGCTACAATGTAGCTGAGTGGTTAGCACTTCTGCCTTCCAACATAAGTGTCCTAGATTCAAATCTCTGCAGGAGTCAAACATGTGTTGTTATTTTTTGTCTCAATGCACATACCTGATTGAGGTTTCTTCTTATTTATTTGCACATTTTGACTAATTCCTAAGGGGGTACAGAGGACAGGAGTAGAATGACAGCACCTGGGGTTGAACACTCGTTCAGCGGTGAGTGTATGTGATTACTATACAGGGAATAGACTGACAGTAGTTGCATGAGAGGAGAGGTGATGTCTGAGCATGTGCGGACAGGAATGAGGAGCTCTCAGCCCTGGTTGTATCCCCTGGAGACGAGCTGTACACTATGTATCACTAAGGGAGCAGCTAAAACAAAAATGATGCAGAATTTTTAATAATGATGAATGGTGAAAATGTTTATGATTTAATTTGCAAGTTTCCCACATCAATTTTACTTTGTGACAAAACCCCTTTAAGTGTAGTTTTTATTGATACTATTTTGGGATACATGTGACTTTGTTATCACTTTTTATAATTTTTTGGGGACGTGATTGTTTTTCTGGTTAAAATTTTGCCATTTGGATTTTTTTTACTTCTACAGTGTTCAGTTTAGCATAAATGATGTTATATTTTGATAGATCAGACTTTTATGGATGCAGTGATACCAATTATGTGTGACTTTTGCAAATTGTAGAAAATGGGGGTGTTTTAAACTTTTAATATTTTTAATTTTATTATTTTTAAACGTTTTTTTATTATTTAACTTGCACAAGTACTCTTCCTAGGGTACTTGACCACATATTTCTATATATATAACAGGTGTACAAGGATGCCGGTTCTATCACTTCCTACCTTCCTGCGATGTTGTCGCGGGGAAAGAGTAGATTGTCCCAGCACCTACAGGGTCAAACAGTGGGTATTAGCTGTAATTAACAGCTGGCACCCGCTCCATGTGGCTTCTTGCCTGTACTTTATAGTAAAAAAACAACAACTTACACTCGCCTCTCCTCTCTCTTTCAGAAGTAAGCACTCTGAACAGTGACGTCAGCCAATGGCACATGACCACTGCAGCAGTGATGTCTGGTTCAGAAACTGGGGGGAACAGACCACAGCTGCAGCCCAATCTCCAGGGGGATGGTTCTATGCCCCCCCAAGGAGATTGTACGTGTAAGCTGTACCCTGTACTCCTCTCTCCCACCACTCCCCACCATTGTATTATGCATCCTAGTGCCAACGGAAAATACAACACCCCCATCACCCCATAACCTCTCCACCTATTACCCCATGGTCCTCTCACCTCCACCTATCACCCCACCTGTAACCCCATAACCTTCCCACCTGTTACCCCATAGTCCTTTCACCTCTACCTATCACTCCATTCTGCCTATCACCCCATAACCTTTCCACCTGCACCTATCACCCCATAACCTTACCACCTGCACCTGGTAGGCACCTGGTAGGTAGGTAGGCAGTACCTAGGCTGCAGGTAGGTGGGCCATAGGTACATAGGTAGATTGGTCCTAGATAGGTAGGTAGGCAGTAGTTAGGCCACAGGTAGGTAGACAGGTCCTAGCTAGGAAGGTAGGCTACAGGTAGATAGGTAGATTAGCCCTAGGTTGGCAGTTGTTAAGCCCCAGTTAGGTAGGCAGCCCTCAGGTAGGTGGGCTGTAGATAGGCCCCAGATAGCTAGGTAGGCTATAGGTGGGCCCCACATAGGTATGTAGATAGGCAGGCTATAGATGGGCTCCAGGTAGCTAGGTAGAAAGGCTATAGGTGGGGCCCATATAGGTAGGTAGGCTATAGGTGTGGCCCACATAGGTAGGTAGGCTATACGTGGGGCCCATGTAGGTAGACAGACTTTAGGTAGGCTATAGGTTACGCAATGTAGGAAGGCAAGGTTTAGGTAGGCAATAAGGGGTCCATATAGATAGGCAGGGTTTAGGTAGGTTATAGGGGGGCCCCATATAGGTAGGCAGGGTTTAGGTAGACTATACGAGGCCCCACATAGGCAGGCAGGATTTAGGTAGCTATAGGAGCCCATTTAAGTAGACAGGCAGGGTTGAATTAGGTTATAGGGCCCATATAGGTAGGCAGGAAGGGTCTAGGTAGGCTATAGAGGCCCATATAGGTAGGCATGGTTTAGATGGGTTATAGGGGCCCATATAGATAAGCAGGCAGGGTTTAGGTAGGGTATAGGGTCCCATATAGGTAGACAGGCAGGGTTTAGGTGGGTTATAGGGGTCATATAGGTAGGCAGGCAGGGTTTTGGGGGGGCTTATAGGGGGCCATACAGGTAGGCAGGGTTTTGGGGGAGGGTTATAGGGGCCATATACACTACTGTTCAAAAGTTTGGGGTCACCCAGGCAATTTTGTGTTTTGCCTGATACTTTTATTTATCAAGTGAGTTGCAAAATGAATATAAATCTAGTCCAGACATTGACGAGGTTAGAAATAATGATTTTTTATTTGAAATAATCATTTTCTACTTCAAACTTAGCTTTCGTCAGAGAATGCTCCCTTTGCAGCACTTCCTGCATTGCAGACCTTTGGCTTCTAGCTGTTAATTTGCTGAGGTAATCTGGAGAAATTTCACCCCATGCTTCCAGAAGCCCCTCCCACAAGTTGGATTGACTCGATGGGCACTTTTTGCGAACCATACGGTCAAGCTGCTCCCACAGCAGCTCAATGGGGTGAGATCTGGTGACGGCGCTGGCCACTCCATTACAGATAGAATACCAGCTGCCTGCTTCTTCCCTAAATAGTTCTTGCATAATTTGGAGATGGCTTTGGGTCATTGTCCTGTTGCAGGATGAAATTGGCTCCAATCAGGCGCTGTCCACAGGGTAAGGCATGGCGTTGCAAAATGGAGTGATAGCCTTCCTTATTCAAAATCCCTTTTACCTTGTACAAATCTCCCACTTTACCATCACTAAAGCAACCCCAGACCATCACATGACCTCCACCAGCACCAACCCCAGACCATCACATGACCCCCACCAGCACCAAAGCCACCCCAGACCATCACATTACCTCCACCAACACCGGACCATCACATTAGCTCCACTATGCTTGACAGATGGCGTCAGGCATCTTTCAGCAGCTTTTCTGTTGTTCTGCGTCTCACAAATGTTCTTCTGTGTGATCCAAACACCTCAAACTTCGATTCGTCTCCATAACACTTTTTTCCAATCTTCCTCTGTCCAATGTCTGTGTTCTTTAGCCCATATTAATCTTTTCCTTTTATTAGCCAGTCTCAGATATGGCTTTTTCTTTGCCACTCTGCCCTGAATACCAGCACCTCGGAGTCGCCTCTTCAATGTAGATGTTGACACTGGCGTTTTGCGGGTACTATTTAATGAAGCTGCTATTTAAGGACCTGTGAGGCGTCGATTTCTCAAACTAGAGATTGTAATGTACTTGTCTTGATGCTCAGTTGTGCAGCGGGGCCTCCCACTTCTCTTTCTACTCTGGTTAGAGCCTGTTTCTCCTCTGAAGGGAGTAGTACACACCGTTGTAGAAAATCTTTCTTCGCAATTTCTAGCATGGAATAGCCTTGATCTCTCAGCACAAGAATAGACTGTCAAGTTTCCCATGGAAGCTCTTTTTCTGGCCATTTTACGATTTTAATTGAACCAACAAATGTAATGCTCCAGATTCTCAACTACCTCAAAGGAAGGTCCGTTTTATAGTTTCTCTAATCAGCAAAACTGTTTTCAGCTGTGCTAACATACTTGCACAAGGGTTTTCAAAGGTGTTCAAAATATCCAATAGCTTTCTTACACAGTTAACAAACACAATGCACCATTAGAACACTGGAGTGATGGTTGTTGGAAATGTTGTTGGAAATGGGCCTCTATACACCTATGTAGATATTGCATTAATAACCAGACGTTTGCAGCTAGACTAGTCATTTACCACATTAACAATGTATAGAGTGGAGTTCTGATTCATTTAATGTTAGCTTCAGTGAACAACTCTGTGCTTTTCTTTCCAATGTAAGGAACTTTCTAAGTGACCCCAAACTTTTGAACAATAGTGTATATATATATATATATATATATATATATATATATATATTATATATATATATATATATATAGGTAGGCAGTGTTTGGGAGGTTATAGGGGCCATATAGGTAGGTAGGCAGGGTTTAGGAGGTTTATAGGGGCCATATTGGTAAGCAGGCAGGGTTTAGGCAGTTATAGGCGCCCAATAGGTAGGCAGGCAGGGTTTAGGAGGTTTATAGGGGCCATATAGGTAGGTAGGCAGGGTTTAGGGGGGTTATAGGGGCCATACAGGTAGGCAGACAGAGTTTTGGTGGGTTATAGGGGTCATATAAGTATGTAGGCAGGGTTAAGTTCCATAAGTGTTAAAATAAAGAAAGGAAGAACTTATTTACCTCTCTCCATGCTCCATCGATCTGACTGAGCAGCCAGACGGTCAGCCTGTGAGGCCGGCGTGGACAGCGCGATGATATGACGTCATCGCGCCAGCCACGTCAGCACTGAGGACCGATGCCTGGTAAGTGTAAGACCTAAGTCCTTAGGCTTAGCGGCCAGTCTGACTCTTACCTCTGAGTGTTCGGGACAGTGCTTGAGCGTTCAGAGGCAGGGGGGCGGCGGTGGGCCCCGCCAGCAGTGAGCTATAGTTACATTAATTGCCGGCTGGGCCCAGGAGCAAAACTACTGGGATAGCAGACATGGTAGCAGCTGCTCGGGGGCCGGGCCCCTAAGGTCTTGGGCCCCGTGGCAGCTGCTATGTCTGCTACCCCAGTAGTTCCGCCCCTGACTACATACCAGGAACACCCCAGAAACACCTACCATGAAAAGAAGACAGATCCTAGTTCCTCAGATCTTTATGCTTGTCCATCTTTCCTGCTTCCAACACGTCAGGAGAAATGACCCTTTACTTGTTGTCTAATATATCCCTTCCTTTGACAGGAACCATTGTCACTGGCTAATAGGTTAGTCACTTCACCTATCAAGGGTTTTAATGTTATGGCTGCTTGCTCTATATCGGTGTATAGCCTGTGACCTTAAAGGCTTGTGACCAATGGTCCCAATATTCTACTAGAAAAGATCCCGTCATTCCCCTTTACCTCACCTCTGTATGTTTGATTTTGACTTCCTCTTATAGTAACATTACAGGAACAGGAGAATACAGGATGTTATAGCAGAGTTAAGTCTGCGACTGAAAAACAATAACATCCAGAGCCTTGAACTGCGTATAACTGGGCGGTCAAGGACTCTGTGGTCTCCACCTTCCTCTTTTCTTGATATAGTTCCTTCAAGAGTTTTCCATAGAACTGGGAAAATTCGCAGTAATCTAAAGAACAATGTTTTGTCTAACTCATTTCAAAGGCTTAGATAGCTTGGCTCGAATAGAACATGGTAGTATAGGCTTGTAGACTCAGACGACCGTAGTGCACCAACTCTTATGTGGTGGGTGTTAGGATTAGCATGGACTGTGTGCACACAGCAGAGGTTGAACAACCGCATGGAGTCCCTATTGCTTTGTTCTGCATAGATGTAAGCAGTCCATGTGATGGTGTGTAGTAACTCTATCTGTTCCAAAACGCACCATGTAGGCCAAACCACTAGACAAGTAAAGGTTAGAATAAATGAACACCGATCTCAGATTCGTTTGTTTAAAACTAAAAAAGAGTCTACAAATACTACAGATAAAAAATTTGGAGAGACTACTGTAGCAAGGCATTTTTCTGAATTTAGCCATAACTCAAGCGAACTAAGGTGGTTCGTTTTTGAACAGATAGAAGGCGATAATAAGGAGTATATTAAATAACGCCTTTTGCAAAGAGAGGTATATTGGATAAGACAGCTAGAGGCACTAAGCCCGATAGGTCTGAACGAAGACTGCCAGTGGAGTGCGTTTCCGTGAAAGTTTTTAGATGGAAATAGGAGATAGTGATAGGAGGTAGTTTTAAGCTGAAATAATTAGGAACATTAAGGTAGATAGGTTAGAATCTATGTTTTAGGTAATTAAAGATGTATAAATAGGTATATGAGTTAACTTAGGGTCAATGTTACATGCTGGAAAGCTACACGCTATTTAAGTCAACACTTACTTACCTCCTGTGAGCTTGACAAAGGGGGCTACCCAAACGTCGCGCAGGCGCAGTATCTCCACACTGTGCTGAGAGGACGAGTGAGTTCTGCCTGAGATCTGAAGGTATCCAGAAGCAGGAACTATACGGCAGAAGATAAGTAAAATGTTGCCATTTTGTATGCAACCACTGTAACATTGTTTAACAGCAGAGTGAGGCTGGATGTTCCGGAATGTAAGCCTTTGACTACCGGAGGTGGATTGCATATTTTATAATACCGCAGAAAATGAAATATTTCTCATGCACTAAGGCGATGTATGCATAACTATATGTGAAATATATGCCTAAGATTTTAAGATATCAATAAATTTAAATGCAACACAAGAACATTGTTAGCAGCCCTATTATTTTTGAGTGCCATATGGATGGCAGGAGGACGCCTGCATAGGTTTGCTGCACTGCGGTATTAATACTAATAATACTATTAAGGTACTTTATATTTTTTTCTACAGTCATCCATATAGACAATTTTTTGATACCACTTGATTATATCTTGTAAATTATAGGTTCCAGGTGGGGTCGCCCTTATCGGGGCGGTTACCCTACTTTTTGACAGGTAGGCTTTCATTATTTAGTATCATTGTTAAGGTTATAGTGTATGGTTTTATGATAGATTTATTAAAGGTAAAGTTTTAGAGTGATCATTAGGTAGACAACCCCTTTTTGTGTCTTTGGTGGTCCAATCTTTTGGAGTTGTTACTAAAATATCTGAGGTAAAGCCCAAACCTAAAAGTGTGAGGCAATAGTAGATACTAGAGATCTGTGGATACCTAATATTTATGGTAATACTTCTTGTCCAGATTCCCGTCTTTCCCCAGTTATTCTCCTGCCTAGATACCTGGATACTACGTGGTTATATGTGGTACAACTCCTAGTCCAAGCTCCTGGCAATTCCTAACTCCATTCCTGTCTAGTCACTTAAGTACATTGCCTGGTGCTGGTGGTACTTCTCCTGTTCCAGTCTCACTTTGTACCTGTAGTGCTCCACCAAAACCAAAGTGCATCCATATCAAACTTATCAACTTAACAATTATGCCCCCATTGCCCCTTAACATGGCAGATACACTGTGTATCATGCCTTGAGTGCTTGTCTATTTGTTCTAAATAGCGAGGTCTGTGTTACATGTCTAAAATAGGAGTTCAGCTTCAGAAAGCTCCTCAAAAAAATAGATTTTTTTACTGTTCAATTTCACACTCGTTGATAGTAAGTTGAACAATCAGATACTAGACACAAACCCTCACTATGTTTAATTACTATGCCCCAAAAAATAAATTGTAAGTTAGATACATTTTGGGTGACATGTATTAAAAAAGGGAGCCGCAATGCCAGTTTTACAACGCATTAAATGAGTGTACAGTACCCCCGAATGTATGAACCTGTCATATGTGGGTTCATAAAGCTGGCATGTGGTATGCCTTGCATAGCATAGCATATCTGAGGCGCATTCAAATGTGTCGTGCCTGGAACAAACTGCGCCAAGTTTTTGTGTGTGACTGTTCATACATCTATAAAATAGGGCTATAACAGATTTTTGGTGCAAAATACGGCAAAAAAATTATGCAGCCCAAATCCGACATATTGACCTTTGTTTTTAGTGGAGTGGTAAAATGGGCATTTTTGCTACCTTCAGGTCATTAGTGTTCTGAATTTTTTCAACCCTGCCACCTACTGGGACCATGTATGAAAAGTTTTATCGTCCCTGTAGTACTATTCCGAACCAGGCTCTGGACTCTTCCTTGCCTTACTCCTGGTGGTGACCTTGCCTGCTCCTGATGTTTCTGACTCCTGGTCTTGTTGCCTATTCCTAGTATTTCCTGGTTCCATCCATGGTCTATTCCTGGTTGTTGCTCCTGGTATCACCTTATTCTGATCCTGACCTCTCCTAGTATATCCCATTTCTAGTTCCTGGTCTGTTCTTAGTTTCTTTGTTTTTTCTAGTTCCAGCTCCTAGTCTGTTCTCCATATTCCAGATGCCAGCTCCTAGCTTGTTCCTGAACATCTTCCTCTTGTCCTGTTTTGTTTTGGTGTCCATACCTCTTTGCAGGGTTTGAAGGTGAAAATAATGGGACCTTAGGCTAGGTCTACACAGCACAGGTTTTCCGTTGGATTTTCTGACAGTACAGTGTGCTGCATAGACGGCAATAACAAATCTGTGCTGTAGTCTACACAGCATGGACTTTTAATCGTCAGTTTTAGACATGTTGGATATTCCGCAGGATTCCACTGCATTGCCGTCGGATTCCTGTATATTCAATTGTACGCCAAATTCAGTCTGCGACAAAAAACGCGATTCTGCAACGGTCCAGCAATGTCAAAATGCCGTCAGATTTTGGACACTGTTTTGACATTTGCTGCGTAGACCTAGCCTTAGATTACAAATCCCAGTTTAGCCAGCGCAAGCCCAATATCAACCACCAGGATCTACTTTCATTCAAAACATAACATTCCCATTGCAATTACACATTAGAGAGTCATTTTAGCTCCTTAATAATAATAATCCCTCAACTTCTTTGCTACGCAGAAGAGTAAATTCATTTAAGCTGCTGCTAAGTAACCGGAAGCATGGCCTGTGGGTGACAACTTCAGGCCTCCATGTTCTGCAGTATTCAATGTAGAAAATACCGAGGTATAGAAGATGGATCCGGCGCCCTGTTCTAGAACAAATTCTTCCTCTCGGATACGAGGATATATTAAAATAAAGTATTTATTCTAATAAAGATTGTGAAAAGAGCATTTAGACCTTTTCCACATGAACATTAAAATAACGCGTTTCTCGCCGCACACCAGCGCTTCATCAGATACAAAGTGTTACCATAACGCGTTTCTCGCCGACACCGTGCTTCATTCAAAGTAAAAGTGTTACCATAACGCGTTTCTTCGCTGCACCACGGCGTTCATCAGATACAAATGTTACCATAAACGCGGTTTTCGCCAGACAACCAGCGCTTCATCAGATACAAAGTGTTACATAACGCTTTCTGCGCACACAGCGCTTCATCGATACAAAGTGTTACAGTGAAAGTCCGGTATCACATTGTATTTAAAGTAAAAGGAGTGTACCCATTGGTTACTTCGTGATCCAATCATAATAAAGTCCATAGAGACATGTGTGATGTGGTAGCCAATGAAATTCAAGAGTTGGGATTTTTTCAAAATAAAGGTGAAAGGGTGTTAAAAACAGCTGATTGGTAAAGCACAAGGCGGGAGATATGTATTGGCCAATCAGCAGGTCAAACGTCAGTGAGTTACAGTGACATAGATAGAATGATGAGCCCCATAGAGTTCAATGGGAGTGGATACTGAGCCACTGATAGGTTGAAAAAAGAGAGGGAAAGACAGAACCACCAATCAGAAGAGGGACTGTCGGATGGTTAAGAAAAGAGAGGGAAAGATAAACCAGCCAATCAGAGGAGGAAATACTGGGACCATGATGTTCTAAGTACCAAGTACTAAGCCACTAATAGGTTGAAAAAAGAGAGGGAAAAACAGAACCACCAATCAGAAGAGGGACTGTCGGTTGGTTCAGAAAAGAGAGGGAAAGATAAACCAGCCAAATCAGAGGAGGAAATACTGGGACCATGATGTTCTATCTACCAAGTACTAAGCCACTGATAGGTTGAAAAAAAGAGAGGGAAAGACAGTATTCAGCAATATTATCGAAATTGGTCCCATTGACTATAATAATAAAATAACTAAAAGGGAAACATGAATCATCCAGGGCATCTGTCTGCAGACTACAGGCGGCATTTTAGAATGATTCAGAGTCTGTAAGTGGGATGTGGCTGCAGGCCGCTGACGGCAAAGTAGCTGTTGTTGGGTCTGCTGTACTTGTGATCCATCCTAAAACTAAAGGGAACCATTTTAATCCCTTCTCGGTCATAATAATATGGTTCTTCATTTGTATTCCCTCCCTGCCTTCTAAAAGCAATCACTTATTTTTACATCTAATCACACAAATGGGGGCTTGTTTTTTGCAGGACAAGATGTCCTTTTTAATGGTGCCATTGACCATGCCATATAATGTACTGGAAAACAGAAAAAATATTCTGTGCGGGGTGAAATGTGAAAACAAAAATGTACTTGCGCCATGTTTGTTTTTTGTTTTTTTTTTAATGACATTTACTGTTCAGTATAAATGAGGTGTTATCTTTACTTTGCAGGTTAATATGATTTTGGTGATACCAAATATGCAGGGTTATGTTCTAGTACTGTTACAAAAATAAAAACCTTCCCTCTCTCTTAACGTTGTGCTGCAGTGACATTTCTGCGACCAATAACTTTTTTGTTTTATCATCGATGGACCTGAGTGAGGGGGCATTTTGGGACGGCTGAATTTAGTTTTTATTGGTACCATTTTGGGACACAAGTTACTTTTTGATCATTTTTTATTCCAATTTTTAGGGGCTAAGAAATGACCACACAAAAACACAATTTGGCATTTGGATTTTTTTTGACAGTGTTCAGCTTATGCGATAAATGATGTTATATTTTCATAGATTGGACTTTTATGAATGCGGCGATACCAAATATGTGTAACTTTTTTTTTATTCTTTTATTTGTAAAATGGAAAATTTTTGGATGAAGTTCCATTTTCTATAAACAATAACTTTTTTGTTTTTCAGTCTATGGACCTGAACAAGGGCTCATTTTTTGCAGGCTAAAGTGTAGTTTTTATTTGTACAATTTTGGGATACATGACATTTTTAAATCACTTTTTATTCAAATTTTTGGGGGAAATGAAATGACCACAAAAAACACAATTTTAGTGTTTTTCTACAGTGTTCAACGTACGGGATAAATGATGTTATATTTTAAGAAATCGGACTTTGGCTATGTTCACATGGTGTATTGCGTCGCGTATAGTACGCGCTGCAATACACCGGGTGTTTTGGAGTGCTTTCCAAAGCACGGGGGGCCGGCCGTGTACCGGCCCCATAGACATTCATTGTCAGCGGCGCGTATTCGGTGCTAACAATTGACATGTCACTTTCCTCCCCTGGTGTACAATACGATCGTATTATATGCGCGGGGAGACGACAAGTAACCCATAGCTCTCTATGAGAGCTATGCATTACCATAATTGCGGCGCGCATTTCGCCGTGTATAACGCGCAACACACGGCGATATACGCTGCGAAATGTGCCCCAAAATAAGCTGTGTGAATATACCCTTACAAACGCGGTGATGCCAATTATGTGTATTTTTTTATTATTTGTAAAATGGCAAAAGGGGAGTGATTTGAAATTTTAATATTTATTATTTTTTACATTTTTTTCTACTTTAACAATTAGATTCTCTAGGGTACTTGAACACTAAGGGGTGCGATCACTTGTCCTATATATGGCAGTACTATTCTACTGCCGCATATAGGCTTTTCATTCATTACCAACATGGCAGATATGGAAGCCTGCATGAGGCCTCCGGCTGCTATGGCATCTGATCCCACCATCCCTCATTTATTTAGACACAGTAGCGATTGCTGCGTTTAAAGTATTAAACTGGATTGCTGATAGCGGTGGTTGACGGCTGTATTTTACAGCCAACACCCACCACATATGGAGCAGGCTTAGTGCATACGGGTATGTCCAAATGCGTGAATGAGTTAAAGGGGTTTTCTCATCTGACTTTTTCATAGCGTCTGCTCTTCACAGCCAGCTTCAGGCTCTGGGAGGTTCTATAGCAGTGATTATCATATCAGCTTAGCTAAGCCTGTTAGAGGGACTTTGGTAGTGGAGGGTTTTACAGCAGAGCACAAGGCTACTGAGCTCTAAAGGGTTAAAGTTTGTTAGTAAGTAACATCAACAAACCCCTGTGCTGCGGATAACAAACGTCACCATCCTGAACAGAGCTCTGCAGCCTGTTAAAGCACAGATAGGTGATTGGTAACCCAGGGAAGCTTGTGTATATAAGCAGGAGCTAATAACTGCTCTAGCTGTGAAGGAAAGCAAAATCAGGACAGCAATATATTTGGTAATACTGTTTGTTTACCTTTGACTACATGTTTAAAGGGCTTTTCTCATTACAATGATTAGCTTTAAACATAAGCAAAGATAAATAAAGACTATTACCAAATACATTGTTACTCTGATTTAGCTTTATTTAAGTGCTATGGGAGATAGAGGATATTTTATCTTATTTTTGTGTACACAAGCTTCCCTAAATGACCGACCATCTCTCTGCTCTCAATTCCGCAAGCTGCCCTGTCCGACCATGGTGTGTCTTATGAGCAGTACAGGAGGTTGTTTATTTATGTTGACAACAAACTTTAAGCCTTTAGAGCTCTGTAGCTTTCTGCCTTAGGGTATGTTTTGGAAGCGTTGATCAGCACATACTTCCAAGGACAGGGGGGAGGGGCCCCCGGCTGGGCCCATTCACTTCTATTATCAGCGTCGCGTAAACACCACGAAGAAGTGGCCTGTCACTTCTCTCCCAGGCGTGCAATGTGACCGTATTGTATGCCGGGGAGATGAGGCGTAATTCATAGTTCTCTATGAGAACTATGAATTACCGTAATTGCGGCGCACATTTCACCGCCTATAAAGCGCAAATAAGCGGCGAAATGCGCGCCGCAATTACACCGTGTGAACATACCCTTACTGTTTACATTCTTCTGTTAGTAATGTTCCTGTACCAGGCTCAGCTAGGAATAGCAGAGCTGCTGTGTCAATCACTGTTATAGACCCACCCACAGCTTAAAGGGGTTTTCTACTCACAAGCTTTCTCAGACTTGAGCTGTTTCTCTGTCTCTTACAGCTTCAAATCCAGGAGTGTGTCTCTCCTCCCAGTATGCAGGTCTTTCCTCAGAGTAGGCATGTCTCTCCTCCCAGTAGGCATGGCTCTCCTCCCAGTAGGTGGGTCTCTCCTCTTTGTAGGCGTGTCTTCCCTCACTGAAGACTGATGACCTCATCTTTCTGTGTGAGTAGTGGGAGAGAGAGGGAGTCACAGCTCTGCAGACCTCCTGCAATGGTCAGTTCTCATGCCTGAAGAGCTGTCACCTCCCTCAACAAGCTCCTTGTAACCAGAACACCTGCATTGCTGTAAACAGTTATACATACAGTCTGAACTGATGAAACAAATGTGAGAAATGCACTCTGCTCCCCCTCTGTTATCAGGCAGGAGGTAGAAGGGAGCAGACTTTATAAGGCTGTGTTATTGGGGGAGAGTGAATAGAGACTCAAGAATTGCCCAGATCCTTTGCATAGAGTTATCACTGGTAGATAAGCATAGAGGAGCTCGGAAAGCCTTTATTATACAGACACAGCCATCACAGAAAGCTGAGGCAGCTAGTTTCACTTTCATTTTCTGGATTATCCGACCGGTATTTGCTCTGTTTTGGGGCCGTTTACACGGCCGCAGGGGGACGGCTTAAAAGCCCTCCCCCTTCGCATTCACAGGTTCATGTTCGGCCCAAAAACCGTGCATAAGAATGAACATGTTCAATGTTTTTTGGACCGCCAGCGGTCTAAAAAACAGTCCAGCGGAAAATCCGTGCAGTATGGACCGCTGCACGGATTTTTCATAGAGGTCCGTGATGACGGTTGAAAGCCGGTTTACAGACGGCTTTCAAAACCGAAAACCGTCTGTAAAGCCAGCTGAAAAATCTGCTGTGGGGACAAGCCATAACCAGGAAGTGAGAGCTTGAAACTGGCTGCAAAGAGCAGTCTCTGTGAAACAGCATGGTGAGAAAACCCCTTCAAGGCTAATCAGTGAAATGGGAATGCTCCTTTAAAGGGAAGGTGTCATCAAAAAGTGAGTCATTGTTTAAGTCCCGTTTTTATGTTAAACACATTTTTTTTTAATTTTTGGTTGTTTTTTTTTCTAAATTTTCATATCACTTTCAATATTTTTTAATAATTCTTTAAGTCTTGCAGTTTTCACTTTGGCCACTAGGCCTTGTTTGCACTGCTTTAACAGCAGTCAGAGAGATGCTTTACAGTAGCTTCATGCACACAGGAGACTTAAGACTGACTCAGCCCCATTCTCTTCTATAGAAGAGTTTTCTAGTCATGCTCTGTGACCTGGGAAGAAATCAGTGTTTAGGGAGGTGAAAGGGTGAACTGTGACCATCTCCTCTTGTGACTGGTGGATCCTGTGTTATCTATTCACACTGGTGTCACCTTTCAGTTTGACCCTCTTTGTGCTGATAATGAGCAGACAACTGAGAATCTTTCCCTACAGAACAGGAAGTTTCTGACTATTATTAGGTCTAGTGGCCAAAGTGAAAACTGCAGTACTTAAGAATTATTAAAAAATATTGAAAGTGATATGGAAAATTTTAAAAAAAATCTAACTAAAAATTCTTTAAAAATGTGTTTAACATAAAAACGTGAGTGAAACAATAAGTCATTTTTGATGACACATTCCCTTTAAGGCCTCATATAAACAGGAATATTATAGCTCTGTACAGCTCATCGGCATTGCTGTGCTTACCATTATATGCCATATTACTGAGGCACCATATAAGGGTACACGGACTACCTACTGATCTGTAGTAGCAAAAAAACAAGGATTTGTGTGTCAGGCACCTTGCACACAATGGATTTTTCCTCTGAAAAAAATCAATTGCATATCTGCAGCAAAAATCCAAGCAGCTTTCTATGGTTGAGCTTCATTTTGTGCTGCAGATTTCACTGCCAATTTAGATGCGGATTAGTCTTACTGAATGGGGCTAATCCATGTCCTGTCTACCAATATGATTTCCATCTGGGATCCATGTGGAAACTGCCTTAATAAATCATGTCAGTTATTCTTCTCTGTGCCGCGGATTTAGTAAATCCACATTGTAAAAATCTGCGCTGCATGAACTAGGGCATGATTTCCCATTAAGTATAATGGGATGAGGATGCCAGATTTTATACGGATTTCAGCACGGAATACTTGCAGATTCAACGCATCAATATCCTGCAGCTATGGACTGGATTGCATCTGTGTTCTATATGTAATCATTTGGCTGCTGAAATCTAGCAGGGTGGCTCAGAGGTTAAAGGGGTTTTGCCACAATATAATGTTAACGTGGGATCCTCCAAAATGGGTATTTAATCACTTTTCTAAATATATGTCATTAAAAAAGTGAAGCCTGTGAGATCTACAGCCTTCCTTACATGCCCTTAGTTTCTGACAGTTTACATTAGACACGACCAGGAGCTGACAGGAGCTGAGCTGGCCTGACAGGAGCTGATCTGGCCGCGCTTGCATTGTTTGCGCTTCTTATCTGATGGCAGGGAACATGAATGAGCTTTGAAGGGACTAGGGAGAAAAGATCCTGTGTCTTTTGTATAGAGAATCCACTGGTTGTAATGTAGTTATCTGAGTAAACATGCAGACGCTCCCTGGATCCCTGCTCCCCCCCCCCCCCCATGCGTCAGTTTGTGAACAAATGAAAGAACGCTGCCTGCTCGGAGCTTATCTTCTCTCCTGTGCACAATACAGTTATCCCCTGTGGATTAGCCAAACAATGTTTACTCAACTACAGAGACTGAGTATCAGGAGCGTGCATGGGAGGTGGGGTGATGACATCACAGAGGAGGTACTTGTTTTTTTAAACACAGAAACACAACGCCCCTTTTTTCAAGCCTCAAGAGGGAAGTATCAGCCTGTTAGGTGAGGAAATCACTTCTTGGCAAAACCCCTTTAAGGGTACGTCAACACGGCAGGGGTTTTCAAATGGATTTTTCAAGTTTGAAAGCCGCCTGAAAACAGACTGTCAGTTAGTTCAGTAGTCTACACTGAATGGATTTTCAGACGAACGGATTTTCACACCAGCATTCCGAAATGCTTGCTCAAACTTCTGCCCAGTTTTTGGATGAAAAGTGTGCATTTCAATGGTTGAGGGGGACGGCGAACCGTGGACAGAACCGTCCCCCCCAAATCATTCAGAAGACAATAAAATATCAGCTGGATTCTTAAAACAGAATCCGACTGGTATTTTGTCTATGCCATGTGGCCATACTCTAAGGGGCCGTTCACACGGCTTATTCTGTGACTGATTCCAGCCCCTAAAGCCCCGTATTTGCGCTGCAGTACGGCTGGAATCCATCAATCATTACGGTAATCCACAGTTCTCATAGAGAACTATGGACTCCGTCTCCTCTCCCCGCTCGGCGAATCCGCCGCGGAGGGAGAAAGTGACATTATTATTATCATTTATTTTGGAGCGCCCTTGATTCCAGGGCGCTGTACATTTCAGGCGGACATGTGAATTACTAGCGGCGTATACGCGACGATGGTAATGAAAGTCTATGGGCCGGCGAGGTGCCGGCCCCCCGCCCCGCCCCCGCGGCAGGGCCGCCGACGTAATTGCGGGGCGAAATCCGTCCCGCAATTACTTCGGCTTTAAGCCGTGTGAACATTGCCTAAGGGCTTGTCCCCACGGCACAGGTGTTCAGTTGGATTTATAGACGGTTTTCGGATTTGAAAACCATCTGTAAGGTGACTGTCAACCTTTTACATTGATTTAAATAGAAAATACGTGCAGCAGTTCACACTGAACGGATTTTCTGCCGACAGTTTTTGACACTGCCGGCGTTTCTAAAAACTTAGAACATGTTCATTCTTTTCCGCCCGGTTTTCAGGCAGAACATTGGAAATGTGTGTGAGGAAAGGACGGAAAAAGACCAAATACTGGTCAGAAAATCCAACCGGTATTTTGACTTTGCCATGTGAACGCACCCTAAGGCTATGTTCACACGGCATAATTGCAGGGCGCAATTACGCCGGGACTCCGGAAGCTCGCGCCGACTCCTGCTATGCGGGGGGGCCGGCAGCGCGCCGGCCCCATAGACATTCATTACTAGCGGCGCGTATTCACCGCTAGTAGTTGACATGTCACTTATCTCCCTGCGCATCGTATTGTGCGAGCAGGGAGAGGAGGCGTAATTATATTATTATATAAATTGGGTTTATTTTAAAGCGCTATTGTTCCAGGCGCTGTACATTCGGGGGGTTACATACATTACAAAAGTCAAACGAGTACATGAAAGGGGATAATGGACAATTGGCACGACAGAGGGAGGAGGACCCTACCGCGAGGGCTTACAATCTACAAGGAGGGGGAAGAGACAGGAGGTGGGGGGCAGACATGTCTGTGAGGAAGTAGTGACAAGTTTAGGGGAAGGTTTTTAGGCAAGCCTGAAGAAAGGGGGTTTTTTCAGGTTTGATTATGAAGCTGGTGAAAGTGGAGGAGAGTCTGAATGTTTTTGGGGCAGTGAGTTCCAGAGTGTGGGTGAAGCAGGGGAGAAGTCTTGGAGAGGGTTTGTGTGAGGAGCTGATAAGGGAGAGCAGAGGAGAAGGTCCTGTGAGGGGCGGAGAGTGCGGGGGGAGATATTTGGAAATTGGGGCAGGATTATGGAGGGGAGAGGTCATGGAGAGCCTTGTAGGTCTGGTTAGTACTTGAAATGAAATTCGCTGGGCAATGGGAAGCCAGTGAAGGGATTGGCAGAGGGGAGAGGGCAGAGGAGTAGAGGGGGAGAGGTGGATAAGACGGGCAGCAGATTTTAAGGATGGATTGGAGGGGCGAGGGTGCAAAGCTGGGAGGCCACTGAGAAGGATGTTGCAGTAGTCTAGGCGGGAGATGACAAGGGCATGGACCAGCATTTTTGTAGTGAGAACTCTATGAGAACTGTGGATTATAGTAATGACTGGGACGTATCTCGCCCCGTATAGAGCGCAGTACGGCGCAAAATACGGGCCAAAATACGTCCCAGTTTAAGCCGTGTGAACATAGCCGGACACTGTTGCCTTGCAGCGCTGGGGTCCTGGATTCAAATCCCACCCTGGACAGCATCTACAAGGAGTTTGTATATTCTCCGCATGTTATTGTGGGTTTCCTCCACACTCCAAATATATACCAATAGGTTAGTCTGGAATTTAGCCCTAGTGTGAATAATGGCAATCTCTGCACAGAGCTGTGGAATATAATGGTGCTATATACATGCCTAAAATAAATAATAATTCTACATGGAACAGATGAGCCTATATGTGTCCATTCTGTGATTGACTGCAATGATTATGAGCGTCCTCAGCTTTTCCTTCCTTCATATTTTCCATAGTTGCTAATATCGCGCTGATCTACTGTTTCTTCTAAATAATGAATTGTGAACAGCCAGGGCTTTGGAGTCAGTACAAGGGTTAACTGTGCCATTCTCCCACCTAGCTGTAGGGTCTCAGTGGGTGTAAGCCCCTCATTATGTGCATGTTGAGTGATTGCTTATAAAACCCACACAGAGATCAGACAGGGTCTCCTCACCGCAGCGCACAAAGGGGGTGTGGGATTTGCAAACTCCCATAGACAGCTGCAAGCCCCCTTAATGCAAGCAGCACTATTGTGTCTGTGATTAGTAGGACAGCTGGGAACGCCTACCAGAGATAAGCGGGGGCCTCCCACCTGCTGCTCTTTTGCCTCTGTCCTGACTTCTCTGGGACAAGCAGGGGGATGGGGAATCACCTCCATTACCCATTCTTGAGGGGCTGACAGCGTAAGATCAGAAATTATTATTGTACGGTTTGATAATGTTCCTATGTTTTAATATATCATCTAATCTCTGCTTGCCGTAAGGAAAATAAGCAACCAGAACTTAAAATCCTCCTGACATAATACATCTCACAGCCGATGGTTTGTTACAACTGTACCTTGATTAGATACTCCTAAGGCTGTGTTCACACTTTCAGCTTTTTAGATGCAGATTTTAAAACCAAAACCATGAATGAAGGAGAACACATATTAAGGAAAGACTGAGGGCGACATGTATGAACGGGGCTGCCCCAGCTTTCTGGTGTGCTTTGAGCCAAAAAAAACTTTTGTATAGATCTATGAACAGTCGTATGCCAAAACTTGGCTCATTCTGCGCCAAACACAACACTTTTGAATGTGCCAAAGATATGCTATGCCATGCAAGGCATACCACACGCCAGATTTATGAACCCTCATATGACAGGTTCATATATACTGACGCATTTTACACTCCTCTGTATTGATTTAAAACTGGCGTGTCAGCACCAAGGTTCATACATGTCGCCCCGAGGCCTCTCCTTGTTTTAAAGTGGTTGTGCCACCAATGACATTTATCGCCTATCTATAGGAGAGGTGGTAAATGTCTGATCTCTAGGGCTCCGGCTAAAACAAAGCCCGTGATTCCCCCGTCTTTCTTCGCTGCACTCCCGCAAGGATCAAGGCTTTGAATGGAGTAATGGTCGAACATGTGCACTTCTGCCCCATTAAAAGTCTATGGGTCCCACGGAGATAGCAAGCTCAGTACACAGCTATCTTAGATGGTAGAGATCCCTGTTTTAGTGACAGTTGGGGAACCAGTTCATAGGTGATAAATGTCATTGGTGGACCAACTCCTTGACAAAGAGGGTGGTCCCCTGAAATGTTGCGCAAGTTTCTATATACAGAGGCTGTCTGTGAGGACGTGTCTTTGAGTGCCGCTTGCCCTGCATCGGACTACTATGGATAAGATGCTTTAGGGCGCATCCCCATGGCATAGGACAAATACCGGCTGGTTTTTGTCCTGTTTTGCGCCCGTCCCCCGGCCGCCGGAGGGGGGGGCTTTTCTCCGCGATGAGCCGAAAAAAGCCCTCCCCCTTCACATTGAGAAGCACAGATTCCTTCCGAAAACCGGACGGAAGAATGTGCTTGTTCAATGTTTTGCCACCGGACCGCCGGCGGCAAAACCACCCGACGGAAAACCCGTGCAGTGGGGACTGCTGCACGGGTTTTCCACAGAGCACAATTGTGCTCATTTTCGGCCGGTTTTTCAGGCGGTCTAAAGAACCGCAAACTGGCTGAAAAACCGGCCGAAAACCCGTACCGTGGGGACATGCCCTTAGGGTGCCGAAAATTGAGCCGCGACTTTTCAAAAACCACAAGTTTGTTCGATATATGAAAATTGCTATTTTTTTATACTACCATTTTTTGTGACTTTTATTATAAGTTCTGGGAGTAATAAATTAGTATTTATAGTGATAAAGTTGATCTTTTGCACATTTTTTGTTGTGAGTATTTTTTTGAAAGTGCATAAAATTGGGGGTTGGGGCCCCTAGGTTGGTCACTCTCCTGCAGTTTGTTAGTGTATTTAGAGGTGTACCGTTTTGTGATTGGTGGACCAAGCTCTTTAAATCTTTTCTCAGCTTTGGCTTCAAAAATTGCATCTAAAAATCTGAACGTTTAATTGCAACCTAAGTGGTATAAAGACTCCAGACTGATCCATTACACCTACCTACACTAATTAATTGTAACAGGAAAGACAGTTTTGCTGCTGATGGGTTTAGAGGACGTTCTAGACTGGATACAGTTGTAAGGATAAATTCACATCTTGCAGATTCATTGCAGATAATGTACATGAATTTGGATGTTCCTGTAGCATGTGCATGGATTTTTGCAAACCCATTAAGTTATAGAAATGTAATGCGCTGCCTGTGAACTCATCCTAAAACAGTTAGGGTGAATTTGCATGGCTTAATGTCAGCATATAGTGACATGCACTGGTGCAGCGCATACTTCTTAAGCATTCTGTACCAGGCCCCCATTTACTTTCAGGAAGAAGTGACGTCACTTCTTCCTCCCGGCGCCCAGTACGTGTCGGGGAATACGTTGTAAAATCATAGCACTCAGGTCGCACTCATATTGCAGCGCAATTACGTCCCAAAGCACAATCGTGCCGTCTGAACGTGCCCTTAGTCTGTGTGGTTTTCAGCCTCTGGATATAAACAAGCATGTTTCCATTCACTTACAATACACAAAGATATTTGAAAAAGAAAAGAATTAAAACAAAATAAATTGCAGAACTTTTCTTTGATACAATAATTAAAGGGGTTTTATCGTTACAAAGATCATGTCTCAGATTATGGGGACAGTAAAAATAAGCACTTTTGTAATTGGGTTGCATTACCTCTGTCACTTGGTTTAGCAGATATGAGCTTCTCTGTAAAACTGTCTTTTATTTCTGCTGTTGCTGGTCAGAACGCCCCCTGGTCGATTCTCACACCCTAGACACGCCCCCTGCACTGTGATTGGCTGGCTGACATTTCATTCAGCCTGTTGGGATATGCCCCTAGACAGGAAACGTCATGGCCATGCCCCCTGCGCTGTGATTGGCTGCCTGCACACTCTGTGTTTACTCCCCTCTGAGCTGTTAAAATCGATAGTGAAACCAAAGTCTGCTGGCTCTATGTACATCTCCCAGCTTTAGGGTCAATGTTCTGGGCAATTACTGGCTGTTTAAGGGGGCTTTTGCCAAGAGGTTGTTTCACCTCCTCACAGGTCCAGTCCTTAAACTGCTACTTGGAAAAGAAGGTGTTCTGTTCCTCAGATCGAATGCAAGCCCCGCCTCCTTATGACGTCATCACCTGTAGTGTATAACATAAGGATTCAACACTGTGTCTGCATAAGTTGCTTGTATAGAGCAGTGCTTAGGTGATTAGCCCTGCAAGATAAAGGTTAGGAGTTCAAGTCCCATCATTATTTTTTTTTTTCTTTAAAATTTGTACACATATGTAAAGATATGAAAATATATGTGTAGACATCTATAATTTTATTCATATACACACACAAAGCTCCCCTATATAGTGTCCTATCCTTGCAGTCACACCAAGCACTTCCAACATACGTGATACAATGCATATATTCTGGGGGATGAGAAATGATATAGGGGAGCCCTGTATGTGTATATATATATCATTATAGAGATTAACATATATATTTTAGGTCTCTCTACATACGTGTAGAATTTAGGGGGGAAAAAAATATACCCTGTGAGGGACTAGAACTCCAAACCCCTTCGTTGTAAAAGCAATAATCTATTACTGCTCTACCTCTGCACCACCAGCCCAAGTTAGTTACAAGCTGAGCAGGGCCTTCTCTCAAAGCTGATTTGCTTCTCCCCCCATCGTTTTCACTCACATGTCACTGACAGGAAGCAGAGATCTTTACTTGAAGCTGACCTTTGTAGTTGAGTAAATATCTCTGCCTGTTGTCAGTACAATTTGGATGAAAACCACTAGAAGTAAGAGCTGCTGGCTTTCAGTTGTGTGTAAACTAAGACATATGACAGGTGCTTGCTGGAGTTTGGAGCCTCAGGGCTGCAGACATAAGCAGGCAGGAGGCTACAGAGCTGTTATATCCAGACAACCTTCTGCATCCCCTGCTTTAAACAAAATAATGATGTCACAGTTCTTCAGTGAGGGGAGACACGCCTCCTGGGAGGAGAGATACGCCTGCTGACAGGAGAGACACGCCCCTGTATTTCAAACTCAATCTGAGAAAATTAGCTGAACAGCACGAGCAGCTCAAACGATAACACTCCTTTACGCATTCGTCACAAAAGGCCGGATTCACATTGGTTCCATTCAGAGCTCCCACCGCAGATTCCATTAAAAATGGTGGAAAAATTAGTGCAGCATGTAGCCCTATTTTTTCCATGATGGATACCAGATGGACCTCTTGTATTCAGTAAAGTCCATGGGGTGCCATTGGTATCCATTATGTAACTGATCCAAACAGAACCTCCAACACCGATGTGAATCTATCCTAAAACTGGAACACCCTTTCCATTTTCATTTTCCCCTTTGCATCCTGTAGACTTCTATAGTAAAAAACGATCTTTTGTCTGCACAGAACATCTTTTTTCTGCTCGTTTTATTTGCTGGTCGTTTATGGAAACCTGTTGCAAAAAACTACAGAGCAGGGCAGAAAATTTACTATTGGAGTCTATGCAAAGCGCCGGACGTTTTGGGCACTTTTTTTTACAAAGATCCAAAGCAGTTATAAGGCTTTTGCATTTCTGCAAAAAAAGTGCGTAAAAAATACGGCAAAACGTGCAAAAAAAAGACTTTTTTTCAGCAGCTTTTGCCAGTAAGTGATCAAAAAACTCAGTTTTATCAACATTTTTAGGATTTGTTTTTTTTGTCCAATGCCATGTAGATCTAGCCTAAATGTAAGGCTTTGTTTACACGGCGTGTTGGATCCGTTTTTAGATGCGTATTTGGATCCACGTATCGGACCCTAAATGGACCCAAATACGCATCTAACAATGTGCAGTGTGATTTAGGTTGCTTTCAATATAAAACACGTATCGGTATTCAGACGAGTGATTACCAATGTGTGTTTACATGCGTCTTTCGGATCCGTGACATGTCAACTCTTGATCTGTTTGATGCAGCAGACGCCTTATTTAAAACTATAGGGTGCGTTTCTGCTGCAGCGAAAATGCATCCAAACATGCACCTGCATTTTGTATGCGATTGATGCAGTGCTTTTGAATGCATTTTTCAGATCCAAAATGGATCCAGAAACGGATGCAACACGCCGTGTGAACGTACCCTAAGACCTGCAGTCCACGCATAACTGGGTACTGGAGCTCTGCGTTCCCTTTGACTACATGGAGAGGTGGCGGTGAGTGACTACACTGATTCCAGCCATCAGGATAAATCAGGCACAAAACTCTTCAATCATTTAATAATCTTGTGTATTGCAGACCGGTCCGCAACCTGAGCAGATCCCAGTGATGGGAAGGACACATATACAGTAGATAACACTGGGTGTCTTCACTCTCAGCATCTATGGTTGCTCTAATGTTCCTCACAGTCCTCAGGACCTCACTAGGGTGCATCAATGAGCCGGTTAGTAGTATCACTTCCATACACAGCAGAGGGGGAGGAGGAGACATATGGTTGACACCATGTGCCACAACCAGATTATTACTATCTGTATTGAAGCGATGAGATGCGTGGCCCCTCCTACACTGTAACACGTGGCCCTACAAGAGCTGACGGGAGGACTTCATCTGACAGCTACACATACTCTGCATGAATAAGATTTTTCCAATCTCCTTACAGTGCTCCCAGCAGAGGAGCATGATACGGTGAACAATCTGGGATCGGATAACTGGCCTGGATACAGACTGCAGAACCTGAGACACAATGGATGGATACAATTATCTTACAACCACGGATGGACACAATTATGTTACCACCAGATATTAAAGGGGCTGTCTCACTACATTGATTCATCTTACCTCAGTCCTGTTTTCTTGGTTTCATTTTGAATTCGGGGGAGTGTTTACTGGCTTCTACTAGGCTGCAGTAGAAGCCAGGTCTGTAGCTATAGCAACCAGTGCTGGAAGCCTATCAGGAGAGATTGAACAGGTCTGTAGCTATAGCAACCTGAGGAGCTGATGCAGCCCATACAGGAGGCAGAGGCGTAGCTATAGGGGGTGCAGCGGTAGCAGTCGCTACCGGGCCCTGGAGCCTGAGGGGGCCCAAAAGCCCTCATGCCACATAAGGAGACAGTGGTATTGTAAGTGGTAACTGGGGGCCCCATTTCACTTTTTGCACTAGGGCCCTGGAGCTTGAAGTTCCGCCTCTAACAGGAGGGGATATCTAGGAATAGGTAGGACATGGTTAATAGACACATATTGCAAAGTGACTTGTTTTTGCAAGATCTTTAGCATAAAAAGCAGCAATCCTTGTAGTGAGACAACCCCTTTAAGGAAGGAAATTAGACCTCTGCAAAGTGCAGCATCTACTGACCAAAACCAAATAAGCGATCCAATGTGGCGGCGGATGCTATTGAGGGGTTGGATCTGATTGAAGTCAACCAAATTGTTCAACAGTTGCAAAGCAGGTTTGGTTTGCATAAGGCTATTTTAGATGTGACAATGTGTCCTTACAAGGCCAGGGCATTTGTGCACCCGTGACTGTCTCCTGTGCACAAAAATGCGACATCAGGATCAACAATCTGACAATTGTGCGTTAGTATTTGTATTGCAAGATGATCACTTATACCTAGATACAGTATGTTGACGAGTATATAGTGGTGATTGCATAGATTGTCATGTCCCAGAATGTATCCCTACTGTTGTGTTATTTGGCCTCCTCCATACAACACAATAACAAGCAGCAATGAATGTCACAAATAAACTGGACATTTTGTGATATTTTTATCACTTGTATCCAATGCTTTCCACAACCTGACATTACAGCGTTATTACCCTGTTTCCCCGAAAATAAGACACCCCCGAAAATAAGACCTAGTGCATTTTTTTTTATGCAATTCAGAGTTTGGCTGCTTATGCTGATGTTTGTGATGAAATCACTACAGTATATTAATAAATGTTGATGTTTTGTTCAACAATAAATGGGAATTATTGTTCATAGAAAAAAAAAAACATCCCCTAAAAATAAGTCTTAGCTCGTCTTTAGGAGCAAAAATTAATATAAGACATTGTCTTATTTTCAGGGAAACAGGGTATTAAGAATCATCAGGATTGCATATAACAAATTAATGCCCTAAAATCTGATAAGGCGATGCAAAGTCTGCAATATCAGAAAAACATTAAAAAAAATACTAATATTAAGATCACAAGATTAAAATACAAATTCCTGTCATCAGGTTCCGCCCATTAATACAGAGTCCTTCTGTGTATCACATGCTGACGTGATAACACAGACATGTGCTCCCCCATCACCCGATATCTGACTCGAGGGCTTGTAACCATATGCATGGTTCTGCATTAGTAATATAGATAGATTGAATAGCAGAACTTTATTAGTTCCCTTTTTGCGGTTCTGGGGTCATTATCTGGAGGGGGGGGAGGGCTTACC
Source organism: Phyllomedusa bahiana (assembly GCA_025379985.1). Classification (NCBI taxonomy): domain Eukaryota; kingdom Metazoa; phylum Chordata; class Amphibia; order Anura; family Hylidae; genus Phyllomedusa; species Phyllomedusa bahiana. Next base: position 5,147 of record JAODAL010012049.1, on the reverse strand, counting down.
TTGTGGTCACAGTTCCCATTGATGTGCTCTCCTTGGTCTCAGCTTCTTCATACACACATACACGCCTGCTTCTAGTCTTCCATGAGAAAGTTGGGGATGGGGTCCCCAGTTAGCAGCTGTAGAAGAGGGCAGCAGCAGAGAAAGGCAGCATTGAGAGGCGGCCAGGCAGCTGACACACACTAATCCATCTCTGGTGTTCCTCAGGAGCTCACTACAAGCATTTCCCTTCCTGTGGCTGCACTCCAAATGTAAGCACACACCTCCTGTCCTCTGCCCCCTCCTAGCCAGGGATCAACTGCTTCTTTATCACTCAAAATGAGGGGACAGAGGAGCAGCTGATGCCGAGTGGCGGGAGCCGCAGAGAAGAGGCAGCCCCAGACCCATTCCTTCCAACCTGACACATCACATTAGGAGAGCGGTGAAAATCCCTACAGGCTTCTCATTCTACCTTAAAGCCCCAGTAGCTGAGCTTATGGTCATCCGTCAGGCTGGGGGAAAAAAATCCTGTTTATTAGTTATATTCATTGCTGGGAAAGCTAGTTTGCAACCAATATGGCTGCAAATACCAGTGGTATAACTGGAGTCCTACCCTGTTTCCCCAAAAATAAGACTACCCCCGAAAATAAGACATAGTGCGATTTTTGTTTATGCAATTCAGAGTTTGGCTGCTTATGCTGATGTGTGTGATGAAATCACTACAGTATATTATTAAATGTGGATTCTTGTTCTTAAAAAAATAAGACATCCCCTAAAAATAAGTCTTAGCTCATATTTAGGAGCAAAATTAATATAAGACACTGTCTTATTTTTGCGGAAACAGGGTATGGGCCAATGGCTTATTTTGTGTGTGGGTGCATGTGTACACTATTACTGCATAAAAAAACATTATACAATGTACTATGACCAGTATTATCTCCCTTTTATGGTATCCGTTGGTCCACCACATTTTTGAGTCCAGTGCAGAAACCTGACATGTTTGCTAAATAGGGAAAGTGCAGTTCAATTAGCACTTCATTTGCCCTATATAAGTCAATGGTTCCATCAGTGACCCGCCACGGTATCCGTCAGGATGAATTTTTACACTAACCAGATGGATACTCCCAATAGAAGGCAAAAACGTGATGTGAATGAGGGTTTACCCCCATACAGTGATCATTTATACAGTTGAAACCAGAAGTTTATATTTGTTACATTTGGAGGAAAAAGGGAGACACTTGGAAGCCCATCCCAACTGTGAAAAACGGGGGTGGCAGCATCATGTTGTGGGGTTGTTTTGCTACAGGAGGCACCGGTGCACTTCACAAAATAGATGGCATCATTAGGAGAGAAGATTATGTGGCAATACTGAAGCAACATCTCAAGACATCAGCCAGGAAGTTAAAGATTGGGCGGAAATGGGTCTTTCAAATGGATAATGACCCGAAGCTACTGCCAAACTGGTTACAAAGTGACTTAAGGATAACCAAGTCAATGTTTTGGAGTGGCCATCACAAAGCCCTGATCTCAATCCTATTGAAAATTTATGGGCAAAGCTGAAAAGGCAGGTGCGAGCAAGATGACCTACAAACATGGCTAAGCTACACCAGTTCTGTCAGGAGGAATGGTCCAAAATCCTACCAACTATTGTGAGAAACTTGTGGAAGGATATCCTAAATGTTTGACCCAAGTCATACAGTTTAAGGGCAGTGCTACCAAATACTAATGAAATGTATAGAAATGTTTGACTTTGCAGAAAGTAATAAAAATGCCTTAAAAAAATTCTCTCTCTCATTATTCTGGCATTTGACAAATATAAATAATTTTGGTTCCTAATTGACCTAAAACGGGGAAGGTTTATTCTGATTTCATGTCAGTGAGAAAAACATGCAGATGGGTCTTTTTATATAGTGTATGTAAACTTCTGGTTTCAACTGTAGATAGATACCAGTTGTACACAGGTGCTGTATTATGCATCACATCTAGTGACTTACATGTGACATCTTCTGTGGTTGGTGTTGTTAATTTTTTTAGGTCTTTATCATCTGGCCAAGACAATGAAGACTTCTCCAAGCCACAGCTCATCTCAGTAGAACTTTACACAGATATCTTAGGCTCCTTGCCTTCCAGTCCTCTACCCACCTTTATCATACACAGACTTACACAATGCCCCAGGCTATAATAATACTGCCCTTTTGCACCCTACCTAGCAGTAGTACTCCTCTTTTGTGTCCCATAAAATAATAATCATGTCTGTTAAATAATATTAGTGACCCCTTGAGACATCATGCAATCATGGTGCTGGTAATGGTCCTAGTCTGGATCGGAATCTAATTATTCTAACCATGTAGGGTGGGTGCAGACAGCTTAATAATAGAGATATTGCAGAGTGAGCAGGAAATGTGAGCAGTAGGTGGCCAGAGGTTGATATGGGTATAACAAGTGGGCAGGTGGCACAATCAGTAGGAAGTCAGAGGTGTAATAATAATAATCTTTATTTATATAGCGCCAACATATTCCGAAGCACTTTACAATTTAGAGGGTATAAGACAAAAAAAGTCAAACATTACATAGTAAAAAGCTACTTACAGAAGAGACACAAAGTGTGAGGGCCCTGCTCACAAGAGCTTACAATCTATTAGGTGTGTGTGTACCCAGGTAGAACAGCAGTAACATGGCGCTGGAGTAGTGAGCTTGACTTGAGGCTAAAGCACAATAATCTCACGAGGAAGGAAGTGTAAGGCCGGGCAAAAGAAGGAAACAAAAGGTGCAGCCAATCAGGGAAACGAAAACTGAAATTCAAGAACTAGACTAAGGGTTCAGCACAGGAGCTGTCCACATAGCTCGAGAAAGCTGCAGCCTGGGGCACAGCAATCCCTTGGTTTAAGTGCTGACAAGTGACCACTTAGGGCCACATGTATGAAACTGTTTAGGTCTAAAACTCATTTTTTTTGCACATAGTAACCTATGGGCAAAAAAGTGAGTTTTAGACCTAAACAGGTTCATACATGTGGCCCATAGTGCCTCACTAAAGGGTTGTCTGAATTACAAAAAGCACCTAATTGTATATAACAACAACAAAATATGTCTTCATCTTTTCCGTCCACTCTGATCCAATACTGAAGCTCCTGCGACTGGTCCAGTCTTTATGTACTGCCAGTCAGCTACAACCAGTCAGTGGTCTCAGCAGTCATGTGCCATTCCAGCCGTTCATACCCTGAGCTGTGATGTCAATGGAATGGCACATGACCAGAAGTAAGTGAAGACCAACTGAGCTTCAACGATACAGCTCTGGGGAATTGAAAAGCTGAGTACAATTTGGGACTATTTGTAATTTGTTTTTTTTTTTAATCAGACAATCCTTTTATTGCTCCCTTCATTCTGTATGCTATAACTTTTTATTTTTAAGGTTATGTAACTATTTGAGGCCTTGTTTTTAACTGGATATGACATATTTGAAACGTTATTTTGGGCAAATGATAGCATTTCATTTTATATATATTTTTTTACTATGGAACAGTGTCAGACTTGGGTGCCCAGGCCCCACCAGTGGAGTTGTATCTTGGAGTCCATCAGTGGAGTTGATTCTTGGGGCCCACCAGTGGCGTTGTATCTTGGGGACCACCAGTGGAGTTGTGTCTTGGAGTCCACCAGTGGAAGTGTGTCTTGGGGTCCACCAGTGGAGTTGTATCTTGGATTCCATCAGTGGAGTTATAGCTTGGAGTCCACCAGTGGAGTTGTATCTTGGAGTCCACCAGTGGAGTTGATTCTTGGGGCCCACCAGTGGAGTTGTATCTTGGAGTCCACCAGTGGAGTTGATTCTTGGGGCCCACCAGTGGAGTTGTATCTTGGAGTCCATCAGTGGAGTTGAATCTTGGGGCCCACCAGTGGCGTTGTATCTTGGGGCCCACCAGTGGAGTTGTGTCTTGGAGTGCACCAGTGGAATTGTATCTTGGGGTCCACCAGTGGAGTTGTATCTTGGATTCCATCAGTGGAGTTATAGCTTGGAGTCCACCAGTGGAGTTGTATCTTGGAGTCCACCAGTGGAGTTGATTCTTGGGGCCCACCAGTGGAGTTGAATCTTGGGGTCCACCAGAGGAGTTGAATCTTTGGGCCTACCATTGGAGTTGTATCTTGGTGCCCACCAGTTGAGTTGTGTCTTGGGCTCTATCAGTGGAGTTGTATCTTGTTGCCCAACAGTGGAGTTGTATCTTGGGGCCCACCAGTGGAGTTGAATTTTGGGGCCCACCAGTGGAGTTGATTCTTAGGACCTATTAATGGAGTTGATTCTTGGGCCCCACCGGTGGAGTCCCTTCTTGAGGACTACCATACAGCAACAGGCGATGACTCTTGCCCTCTGCATCTCTTTCTCTGTCTTAATAGCAGCCCCAGACCAGCTATGCCCAGGGATCCCCCGGTGCCATGGGCCCACTATGGGTTTCTCCCAATCTCCTGTAGGCCGATCCTGTTCTGGTATAGAAAAATTAAATAGGAAAGCAATATCATATTGTTTTTATCTGTAGATGATTTAAGTTTATTGTTTACTGGTTAAAACAAATCTGTTGAGGTATAATTTCTTTCTGGGAGATTATTTTATTAAAGTTTTCATAAGACATGAATAAAAGAATGAACAAGAATGCCTGAAGTATAAATAGGAAACATATATTCTTGGGATGCAACGCTGGTACATATCCAAAAAGCTACAGAGATTAAAACTGAATACACAAAGGCATGTTTGATTATCTTTAGTTCTGGGACAATGGAGAATATTTACTTTTGCAATTCACACCAACTGACACCAGATACTGTACGTGTTTAAAACAGCTTCTATGCCGCGTCTGACAAAAGCAGTGTGGCTTCATTGACAGGGGACATTGCTTAACATGCATTGCTGGAGGTAAAATATTAGCGCAATTATGGGCACAAACTAAGCCAACTAATAATGGTGTAAAGTTAAACAGAAATATCTAAACATATGTCACATTTATTATACAGTGATAAATCTGACATATTTTTGGACTTTCTAATCTAAGTTTACTCTGCCTAATTATTACACACAATTAGTAAATCTGCCCCTATGATTGTTTTTTATTAAACTTTTTTTAATTTTAGAAAAACATATACAAGATACATCAATATAGTCCCACTCCCTATGTTTAACAATAGAAAAA
>JAODAL010012048.1:0-97101 GCA_025379985.1 Phyllomedusa bahiana | reverse complement strand
GGGGGAGATAAGAGACTCCTCCCACATGGCTCTGGTAATTTCCAGTAGATAATATTGATTGTGAAACCTTATTGCATACACATACATTCCATTATAGGGCCGAAAAGTACACAAGCAAATTGACATTATTAATTTCAGTGTAAGCTATAACCAAAGCATTTAAGCACATTAACTATTGCATTATCATTTTTTAATCACAAGGGATTTGACACAATTTACAGATTACTGTCACATTTTAAAACCATTTCATTCAGCAGCAAAAAAAGGGTTTGGAAATACCCTATGTACAAAGATAGTGTTTTCTGTGTCCACTTTTTTGCAATTACATTTTATCACTTTATATTGAAATGGCTGGAATTGGATCTGCGATCCCACTGCAGGTGATGGTGTAAGCCGCACCGGGGAGCGGAGACTGGGGGGGGCCCTGGTTTTCCCCAAGAGCCCCCCCACAAAGGGGTTGGACTTGTGGGCGGGCAAACCCCCGGGCGCTCCCCCTGGTATGACTTGCCGCAAGCCGGCCAAAGGTGTGGCTACAAAAATGCTATTTTGACCCGTAGTCGGGGACAGGAAGAAAGATAAGGACATGCGGCAAAGATTTGTGGTTGAGGGATGGATGCAATAATTATGGTACATGATTTAGAATAGAAAATTTGGGAACATTTTTTCACAAGGGCACAAGGCACTATGATCCCGGGGAAGGGTGGAAGTGTCCGGTATATGGGTCAGGCCGCAATAAACCAATTACCGACACACTTGCCCTTTAAATCTCAGTGAGACAGCGCACGTGTGCCCTATGAAGTGGGGATGCGTGCACCAGCTGACTGAAGATTACGGAGGAGCTGGAGCGCAGCTGGGTGAGTAGCCACTGGTAGTACGAGTCGCCCCACAGCCCGACATGTGGACCACGGCAACACTCGTCCCCAACGGCTTACAGGGGAGGGAAAGGGGGGTTTAGTGCGCCCCCTGGCCTGACATGTGGGCCTGCGGGCGATCTAACAATACGATGTAGGAGTTAAACTTGACCGTGTATCATGACTTTTGAGTTATTGCTCTGATCTTTAAACAAAGGCCATTGATAAGCATTGAAAAAAAGGTGAGATAACATTCGTGCCGGATATCTGGTGCAATATCTGTTCTGTTTAGTTTAACTACATCTGTATGCATGCAATAGAGATCCAATTTATATACATAAGACTCCTGGCAGAGTGGTCGCAAGGAGAAATAGGCATCTATGTAGCACCACTCATCTTCAGGTTCTAATTACTGTAGAACATGGTTTTTACCATCATAAGGCTAGGTCTACACAGCACATGTTTGACAGATAGAGAATAATAAAGAATATGCATGTAAAATAACCAATGCATCTATTAAAGAGAATTGTATGTAGTTCCAAAACAATGTTTCAGATACTTAGAGAAAACCATCATATTGCACTAAGTGGTTTAGTATAACATACATCAACATTTTACTCCCCATTTGACACATCCATATTAAAATGCTAAGCACTCTGTAGAAACCAAATGAGTCTTGTGCCTGGCCTTATGATGCTAAAAGGTCAAAATAATATTATAGATTTTTCAATCCAAATAGTTATTAGCAGTAGCTGTTGAAAGGCCATCACATCTCTGTTACTTATCAAGGTGGTAAGACATATAACCATTGCAAAAGTGTGTCCTTTGCCTTTATTGAATAATTGTCTACAATTATTACAGCTTGGCAAATGTAAATTTGTCATTAATGTAGATTAAATTGTAAAGCAGATGATAGTATGAGCATTTCATACATTGGAAAAAGGTACAATATGTTTAGGGTCATTAGGACTGAAAAAAAAGGACAAAAATTTAGAAGAATTACATGATATATATATATTTTATATATAATATATATATTTTATAAAATTATATTTATATATATTTTAATTTTATATATATATATATTTATATTATATTTATATTATATATATATACATTTTTATATGCAAATTTGATATAATATTTTAGATATATCTCTAGACAGATATAGATAGTTATATGTTTTCTAGATCTATATATATGATTGATAACATATATGATATACATATATAGATATATCTATAGATAGATATAGATAGATATATATATCTATATCTATATATATGTAGCTGCTGGTATGTATAGGAGTAGGTGATACATTACAACTAGTGTTGAGCGATTTTTATCAACAAAGTTGAAATCGGCAAGGTTTTTATGGTGATCGAATTTTCCAGATCATGCGATAATTAAGGTTAAAATCTGAGCATCATCTATTAAGATCGCGCCTTTTTCGGCGCTTCCTGTAATTTTGGCGGCCAGCAAATCAGATTACAGAATAGAGCAGGGTGGACATGTGTGTGCAACGTCATGACTGGGATGTGTATGGTTGCGATTGGCTGGAAAAATCACATGACCTGTTTTACATAGAACCAGCGTTTCCTGTTTCAGCCCCCAGTGTCTCTCAGCGTCTCATAGGGAAAGGACCTGCGCTCTGTCTTGGCCAAACAGCTCAGCGAAATTAGTCTATTTCTGCACAGAGAAACCTCTACTATTAGCTGTGATCCGTCCAATTTAGTTAGATTAGAGATTTGAAGAATTTATGTAGTTAGCTAGAGAATTTTAAAGCAGCATCTACCGCTGTAAATTCACGGCGGTGGGAGCGGGGGGGGGGGGGGGGCCCGCGGGCGAACACAGACAACCACTATAAATAAAGAACACTGGATAAAGTTAACCAAGACTTATGGTAGACATTGTAGTGGAATATATTTATTATTAACATTTGCTATTGAAATATTCCTGATATTGGGCAGCCTGAACTTATATTGGATTAAACATCATTTCTAGTAACTGCAGGTTCTCTTTGTTAGCTGAAAAACTCCCCCTTTTATCAGTATACTTTTTCAGATAGGTGTTCTTTTTTAATTTTTTGTGATGTTATTTTTTTCCCCACCTTGCACTTAAATTACAACCCAGCACTTTGTAGTTTGGCACGGTTTGGTTTGTTCCCAAAAATCCCTTTGGTATGTACAAAAAACCATCACAGTTACGTTTTTTTTTTGGCCCTTTTGCGCCCCCAATTTACTGTTCATTGACGCAAGGAATTTAGAAAATTTAAAACAGCAATTTATTTTCCCAACCACAGGGGGTTTTAAAAGGGTTTGCAAAAAATACCTTTTATTATTTTAAAAACTAACAGTTACGTGTTTTTTAAATTTTTTGGAAACCCAGAAATTTTCATTGACGAAAGATCAAAGTAATTTTTTTTAAAAACCACCCAATTCTATATTCCCCCCACAGGTAAATTTGGGAAAGGTTGAAAAAAAAATACCATTTATTTATAAAAAACATAAAAGTTGGGTGTTTTTTTGCCCTTTTGCGCCCCCCGAAATTTTCCCTTTGACGCTGTTTTACTTTAAAATCTTAAAAAAAAGCAATTTTTATATTCACCACAGGTGAATTAAAAGGGAAAAAAATTACCGTTTTTTTATTCAAAAACATAACATTTACGTTTTTTTTGGATTTTTGGGCCACACCCAGATTGTTCATTGACGCAGCATCTACGAAAAAATCTTAAAAAAACATATTCTATTTTCCACCACAGGGGGAATTTTAAAAAGGTTTGCAAAAAATATGTTTATTTTATCAAAAAAAAACAGTTACGTTTTTTTTGGACTTTTGGGGCACCAGTATGTTTTCATTGACCCCAGCATCTACGAAAATTTTTTAAAAACGAAATTTTTTTTTTAAAATTCCCCCAAGGGTTTGAATTAAAAGGGTGCAAAAAATACCGTTTATTATATAAAAAAACAAAAAACCCGTTAGTTTTTTTTGACTTTTGCCCCCCCCAGAAATTTTTCTTTTGGACGCACAATCTCCCTTTAAATTTTAAAAACAGAATTCTATTTCCCCACAGGTGAATTGAAAGGTGCAAAAAATCCCGTTTATTATTATCAAAACAAAAAAATTTTACTTTGTTTTTTGCTTTTCCCCCACCCCCGGGTTTTTGTTCATTGACGCGGGCATCTACGTAAATTTTCAAACACCCAATTTTTATTTTCCCCCACGGGTTTTGAATTAAAAAGGTGCAAAAAAATCCCCAATTTTATTATATAAAAAACATAAAGTTACGTGTTTTTTTACTTTTTCCCGGCCACCCATTTCTGTTCATTAAAGCAGCATTATTTAAATCTTAAAAAAAGAATTCTAAAAATTCACCCACAGGTAAATTTAAAAGGTGGTGAAAAAAAATAGGGTTTATTATATAAAAAACATAAACAGTTACGTGTTTTTTTTGCACCTTTGCGCACCCTTTACTGTTCATTGACGCAGCATCTACTTTAAATTTAAAAACAGCAAATTTCTTTATTCCCCAACAGGTGAATTGAAAGGTGCAAAAAAAAAATTTTAAATTAATAAAAACCCAAAACCCCAGTTCGTGTTTTTTGACTTTTGCCACCCAGAAAAGTTCATTGACGCGCATCAAATTTAAATTCTTAAAACACCCAATTCTTTTATTCCCCAAACAGGTGAATTAAAGGGGGTGAAAAAAAATTACAGTTTAATTATATAAAAATAACCAAGGTTACGTTTTTTTGGGAATTTTGGGCGCACCCAGTACTTTTTCATTGACGCAGCATTTTAGAAAAATTTTAAAAAAACCAGAATTTCTATTTTTCACCAACGGGTGAATTGAAGGTGCAAAAAAAAACCATTTTTTTATTTTTCCCCAAAACAAAAAACAGATACGTTTTTTTTTGGTTTTTTGGCCAGTCCGGTTTTGGGTTGATGGGACCCCCTTGCAGTTAAAATTTGAATCCACCCAATTTTGTTTTGTTTGAGGGTTTTTGAGAAAAAGCTGTGGATTTCCCGTCTTTTTAATTTAAGGATTTTCCCCAAAACTATTCCTTTCCTTCTAAAATTTTTTTATTTTTTCTGGACTTTGGACCCGGAAATGCGGGGGGTTTAAGCGAGAAAAGGGGGGGGTTTGGGGCACCAGGGGGAATGGAAAGAGGTACGAGAGAAGGTGCCCCTTCCAGTGTTTGGGGGAAAAACCGCATGCCAGGGATCGTCAGTTGCGGGAAACCCTCGGGGCCTGTCATCGGGGGGTCGGGGGCCCTGTGAATCAAAGGGTAAGGGAAACATCGCCCCAAATTCTGTCCTTCATTTGGTTAATGCAACCGGCATTAGCATTTTTTACCCCCTCTTTCCTCCCGTCACGGCCCCCAAATGCCCGGTTTTCCAGCATCACCCAGCACCCGCCCCAACATAAAGGGCACCCCAAAAATGTAAACTCGTGTACCCCCCCCACTGGGGGATAACCCTTTTGGGCTGAAGACCTCTTTGATGACATAATGGGGGTTGGGGTCAAAAGGCATTTTAAAAGATCAAGAGGTTGATTTAGTCTGCTCTGACGCCCCAGTTACTGTTTCCCCATCAGAGGGGGTTGAAGGAACCCGGGTCAATGGGGCAAAAATCACGGGCGGTCGGCAACGCCTTCCCAGTGCCCCCTTGTTTTTTTACCCCCGCAGTTCGGGATGCGAAAGCAGGGGGACCAAGTCCCCCTGTGTTGATTGATGTATGGGATGACGCCCATTGCGGACCCAATCCTGGTTTTTTCCGCGGGGAAAATTTGTTGCGAGTGCTTATCATGGCGGGGGGAGGAAGACGAGGGGGGTATTTGTAAATACGGGGTCCCCCCAACAAAAAGGGAGGGGGGCGGTCGCGGAAGTCCGCTGATTTTGTTTTCCCGCCAGCCCGGTCACCCGAAAACCCCGTCCTCGCTTATCGCCGTAAAAAAAAGGTTTCCAGGACCTTAAAGCCGGGGCCCTTTTTTGAGCAAGCCTTGATTAAAACCAGCGATGTCTTTATGCCGCCTTTGCCGAAAAACGCATAAGTGGGGCCCAAGAACCTTAAGGGGTTAACCACCCCCAAACCAGGGCCCTAGTCACATGCAGCGAATGCATGATTTTGAAATGGGGGGGGAACCCTTGGCCAAAAAAAAAAAGGCCAAAACCGACGCCGGGCCTCCAACCACTGTCCCCAAAACCCTCGGGTCTCCCCCTCCTCCCCCCAAACCCCCAACCCCCAAAGGGTTTTCCTAAAAATCCCCAGGGTCTCTCAGGAGTAAATGATCGGGGTTTCCAGCCCCCGTTTTCCAGCCCCCACCGTCCCCCGGGGGTTTACCACCCAGCCCCAAACCAGGGACCCACCCTACCCCTTCTCCTTCCCGCCAGTTTGACGACCTGCACGCCTTTTAACAGCGGCCAGTCTAGCAGCCGGTTTTCTGTTTTCCAAGGTTTTGGGGAAAACAGAAGAAAAAATTTTAAAACCCAATCCATCCCAAACCCAAAAACCCCCTGAAGGGTCGGCATTGCCGGGGTTTTGGGCCCTTTGGGGAAATTTTGCCTTTCCCTTTTTCTGGTGGACACAAGGGGTTCCGCCCTTTCTTGGCCCTCCCCTTTGCCCCAAATTCCCCCAAAAAAAGATCCCGGCAGGCTTTTCCCTTTGCCAGAAAAACCCCGTCCCTCCCCGGGCCCAGCCACGTTTTATCAAAAAATTTTCAAGCCGTTTGTCTGCATCTGTGTCCGGAAAATTTCCACCCTCCCCAACGCCCACATGGCCTAGTAAGCAGGGGCCAAAGGGCCGCTATATCTCTGTGACACCCCACGGGGTTTGGGGCTGGGTGGATGTCTCTGGGGGTGACGGGTTTCCGGGGCTGGGGCGAAACGCTTTAAAAACCGAAAGGGGTTGGTGCGGGCTTTTCCCCCCAAGGTCCTCTGGTGGCATCACGTGCCCAGAGAACCGGGGGCCGGGTTTTAAAAATTAAATTTCGCCTTGGAGAAAAGTCCCCCCCCACAGGTCGGGGAGCTGGGGCCCGGCTCTAAGCAAAAAGACGAGGGGTTTGGGCTGGGTGACAAGAACCTTGTGCCAGGCAAGGTTTGGTGTGCGAAAACGGGAGAAATCTGCTGGCCGCCCCCTTAAAGTCGGTAGGCTGGAGCCCCCCCTTTTGCCTGGACATTGTCATAAAACCTTGTCTTTCCAAAAAAATTTCTAAAGAGCTCCCCGGGGTCTGGACGGCCTGTGAAAAGGCTCGAGGTCTGAGATCGCACTTCCGCCGTTCGCACCCTGTTTACGCCCCGGGCGGGTTTGCTTTCCTGCACCCGGTCAGCTGGGGCCTCCCCGTCAACCGTTCTTTTGTTGACGTGGCAAAAACGCTTGGGAATTCCACCCTCCCATGCCCCAGCGATTTTTTGGCCCGCGCGAAACCCATTACGCGGGTACGAGGTGAAAAAGGGCCCAACCAAGCAGCGGTTTTCGGGACCTGGGGGGGTGTTAAACCCAACCGAGAGGGGAGGCAGGTAAAAGGGAGCTCTGCCCCATCCTTCCCAGTTTTAAGAAGCCCCCAAAAAGGGTTTGTGGGGGGAAAATTTCCCCTTTTGTTAGCATGAGCATTTTTGGTGTCTTAGTTTTTTGGGAAGGGTTTCTTTTTGGGACACTCTAAAAACAACGGGTTCCCCCCAGCGAGGGAAGGGGAGACGGACACAGATGGGGGGAAACGGAGCCTTTCTCCGTCAAATCCAAAAGGGCCCCCGGGACAGTTTCACAATTTTTATCGGTCTTATTTTGGCCCGTGGTTTTGGGGGCCGAGCTAGTGCCCAAAGGGTTTGGGGCATCAGGCCCCTCAGGGTTGGGATTTATTTCAGGGGAAAACCGGGGGTTTTGTTGAAAACTTTTTGCCGGAGGCCCGCGGGGGAGGGGAGGAGGGAGGATTCCTAGGACACCCCATGTTACCGGGCGTCCCTGCCTTGGAAAAAGGTTGGCGCGACTTTGAGGCGGGGGAGGAAGATGAGGGAAAAATCAGTTTGCTAGTGCCCCTCGGGCCAGAGGTTGGGAAATTTAAGGGCCCCCTTTTCTCACATGAGTGCTTTGGATGCTCCTTTTTCCCCCAAAATGATCCTTCATTAAGGCCCTCAAAATGAACAAAAAAGTTACTGGGTGGCCCCCCTCCGGGGTCCCCGGTTAAAAAAAACAAAAATAAACACTTTCCCTTTCCCCCCACCCAAAAAAGGGGAGTAAAAATTTCAGGAAATGGAGACCTTGCTGAAATTGATCAAATGGGGACATCTGTTACGCCCGCTTCACGTTTTCCCCCAAAAAGTCCTTTGGAACAACATCAGCGGGACAGCAGTAGAGTTTCCCAAATAGGGGGAGCGGCCCGCAGCAGGCAAAGGTTTGGGAGAAACCTAATGGGTGCCTCTGGCAAACTTTTTTTTACCACCTCCCAAGCATGCAATTTCAGGGCACCCCAATTTCCCAAAACAAAAGAAAATCAGCTTTTTATCATGGTGACGACTATCTGCCGGGCTCAACCCGATGGGGGTTTTCCATTTTGTTTTCCCGGGCCCCCAAAAGACTTTTGGGTATCCAAAATGGCGAATGGCCCCCAAGGGGGGTGGCTCGTTTTCCCCCATAGAGGTGTTGTTTCCCGCCCAAACAGCCAGGTTATCTTGGCGGCCTTTTAGCACAGCTGGAGGGGGTTCATTTCAGGGCAAACGCATCCCGGGTTTCCACAGAAATTTTGTGGATCGTTTGACTTTCATAAAGATTTTAAACAGGCATGGATCTTGATTGGGTTGGGTTTTGGCCCCAATTGCCCGAGGTTTCCCCATTAGTTTTCCCGGTTTACTTCCCCCATTCCTTTTTTAAACAGAAATGGGCCTCTTGAAAAAATTTTTTTTTTTAAAAGATCATTTTTACTGCAATTTTTTTTCTCTTTTTTCCCCAAAAGTTCATTTTTTATGGTTTTGCGTTTAGGAGACTGTAAAAGGGCAGCAAAGGTTTTTTTGGACAACAAACCCTATTCCCTTTACTCACTTTATCTTAAAAAAAGTTTTCGCTTGTCAATGGTTTTGGGTCATGTTGTGTGAGTACAGCAATAATTTTTGGTCCTTTTTTTGGGAAAAGGGAAATTGTGGGCTTCTTTGGGGGATTTTTTGCCCTCCCCAATTTTTTTTAGGGCTGAGAAGTCATATTTATAATTTTTTGGGGTCATGTTGCTGTGAGTACCCGCTATTAAATTTTTTGGGGCCTTTTTTGGAATAGAAATTTTGGTTTAAGTGGCATTTCTCCCCCACCAAAATTTTTTAAAGTGGCTGAGGGAAATCATTTTTTTTTTTTTTTTTGGGTCATTTCTGCTTTTTAAAAAGCCGCAATTTCCCAAGATCCTATTATAAAAAAATGTTTTTTTCTAACAAGGGCCCCTTTTTTTTTTCTTCAAATTGACCAAAATGGCTCAAGGGTCATGCTTTGAATTTTTGGGGGGATTTTGCTGTGACATGCGCTTTTCTACAGGTTTTCCCATTCTAAAAAAATGTTGTTTTTTTAACAGACATTTGTTCTTCACAATTGACCAAAGTGGCTCAAGGGGCATTTCTTAATTTTTTTGGGGGCATTTTGCTGTGACTTCAGCTATTTTAAGGGGCCTATTCTAAAAAAGGGTTTTTTCTAACAGACATTTGTTTTTTTCCAAAATTTTTTTTCAAGAGTGGCTCAAGGGTGATGGTGCTGGGCAGAAACAAAGGGAAAAAAGGTTTGGGGCACTGTTTTAAAGGACCCCCATTTTTGCCAAAAAAAGACTTGTTTTTGCAAGATCTTTAACATTAAAACTATCAACCCTGTATTGGGACAAAAACCCTTTTTTTTCCCAATTTAAAAAAAGAGAAAAAAAAGCCTGGTGGGATTCCATTTCCCATTTTAAAAAAAGTGTTTTTAGAATTAAAGTACTAAAAAACTTTTCATGTACAAATTTGCTGTTAAAAAAAAAATTTCCCCTGAATTGTTCAAGGGAGGGACAGGAAAAAATTGAAACCGATGTAGGTTATTCAGAGGGAAAATGGAGTTGGAGCACGACAGGAACAAAGTACAGAAGGGCCAAATTTTCCCCCAGCACGTTGAGTTTAAAAAGAGGGAAAAAAAAATGCCAAGATAAAGGGCACCTGGGTGTAAAAAGGAGGTTTTAAACCCCCTTATTTCCAAATGAAGCTCCAAATTTGGCCCCCCACTATACGGAGGGGGAAAACGCTAAACCCCGGTATTGGGCCCGTGTTTCAGAGGGGAAAGGTGGAGTTCTTACACTTCCGCTTGCACTCTGCCCTTTAGCACGACAGTTTTCGTTGCTGCGTATCAGGGGGATTTTAACCTGCGTTTTTAATGATGACGGACGCCAGCCTGGGCTTTCACCGCACCATGTAACTGGGCCCCGGTCATGCTGGGGGCCAGGGGCAGGTATAGTCAATGTTTCCCGTTCAACTAAAATTTGGGGGGTTTAAAGCTCCTTTTTTTCCCCGGGAAATTTTTTAAATGTGGGGGGGGCATGCAGGTTTGGGGCTCATGCCCGTGGCCCCGGACAGGGGATAGTCAATGTCCCGTGAAACTAAAATGGTGGGTTTAAAAACTCCTTTTCCCGCACTTTTTAAAAAGTGGGGGTCCCTGCAGGGTTTGGGGCTCCCCTTGGGGTTGGGCCCAGGCCCGGTATAGTCCCAAAGTCCAAATGAAAATAAAAATGGGGTTTTAAAGACTCCTTTTTTCCGGGGCCCCTTTTTAAAATGTGGGGGTATGCGGTTTTGGGGCTCATGCTGTGGCAGGACAAAGGGATAGTCAATGTCCAGTTCAACTAAAAATGGGTGGTTGGAAAAGGGCTCCTTTTCCCCCGGCACTTTTTAAATGTGGGGGTTTATGCAGGTTTGGGGCTTTATGCTGTGGCCCGGGAAAAGGTATTTCAAAAGTCCGTGAAAAAATAAAATGGTGGGTTTAAAGACTCCTTTTCCCAGCACTTTTTAAATTTTTGGGGGTTTATGCAGGTTTGGGGCTCATGCTGTGGCCAGGGGAAAAGGTTAATTTTGTCAATTCCAAAGGAAAAACTAAAAAGGTGGTGGGAAAATTCCTTTTTTCCGGCACTTTTTAAAAGTGGGGGGTTTTATGCAGGTTTTTGGGGGTCATGCTTTTGGGGGCCCGGGAAAGGGATAGTCAATTTCCCGGAAAAAAATTTAAAAAGGGGGGTTGAAAGGGCTCCTTTTTTCCCGCACTTTTTAAATGTGGGGGTTCATGCAGGTTTGGGGCTATGCCCGTTGCCCCGGACAGGTATAGTCAATGTCCCGTTTAAACTAAAAGGTGGTTGAAAATCTCCTTTCCCCCGGCACTTTTTAAATGTGGGGGTCATGCAGGTTTGGGGCTCATGCTGTGGCCCCGGGAAAGGGATAGTCAATTCCCCGTGAAAATAAATGGTGGTTGAAAGACCTTTTTCCCCGGGACTTTTTAAAAAATGTGGGTCAGAAAATGGTTTTAAAGGTTTATTTTTGCGGTTTCAGGACAAAATATAGTTAGTGTCCAGTTCAACTTTTAAAAAGGTGGTTGAAAGATCCTTTTTGCGGCACTTTTTTAAAACTGGGGGTCCCTGCAGGGGGTTTGGGGGGGTCTTTCTGCGTTCCAGGACAGGGATTTTTTCAATGTCCAGTTCAAGTAAAATGTTGGTTCAAAATTATACTGCCTTTGGCGCCCTTTTTTAAATTTTTGGGTGTTTCAGGGTTTAAAGGGTTTAGGCTGTTTGGGACAAGACAGGGATAGTGAAAGGGCTGTGCTTTTTTTCTTTTGACTTCTATAAAAACCCAAGGTGTTGCCCAAGATGTAGCACGTATCCATTTGACTTGGGGTGGATGTTAATTTCAGCTTCTCCAGCCTTGTTTGGGTGTAATAATGATGGTGTTGTTTTCTCTCCCCTAGAAATTTAATGGTAATCGCTCAAAAAAAACATGCTCCTATCAAAAACCTTTTTCGATAGCGGCCGACTATCGACTATCGAAACGATCTCGATAGGGCCCAAAGCATTCGCTCAAAAATAATTAAACTACTAATCATTAAAATTTAATTTTTCAAGCTGCTGCTCACTTCATTTTTCCCCGGGTTCCCCCTTTTTTTAACCCCTTTCTGTGTAACAAATTTTTGTTTTCCCTTGCTTTCTACATTCCTCCCCATTCTTTTTTTCCTGCCTACATAGGCTTGTTTTTTTTGCAGGACAAGTAGCCCTACCATTTGCTGTACCATATAGTGTACTGTAAACCCCCTGTCCCTGCAAAAAAAACGTCAGTATGATTCCAGCGATTTTCAATTTGTATAGCTTTGATTATGCTTTATTACATAAAACAAATGTAAAACTTTTTTTTTTTTTTTTTATATTTTTATTTGCGTCTCCCTAGCATGGGGAACAGCACCTACCCTACAAAAAAAATGTGAGAACTTGTTTTTTGTGAACTGAATTATTATTTTTTTTGGCACCAGTTTGGGATACATGTAACTTTTTCAGCACTTTTGTATTCCAATTTTTTTTGAAGAAGGCAAAGCAATGAAAAAAGGTCAATATTAGCATTGATTTTTTTTTCTGAAGATTTCATAGATTATGATGTTTTAATAAATCTGAAAGTAATAGATGCAGTAACACCAGTCATGTTTACTTTTTATTGTTTTTCCTTTTTTATGTGCAAAACGGCAAAAGGGGATGTTTTGAACTTGTAATATTTTATAACTTTTTAAAAAACTTTTAAAATGAAAAAAATATTTAACCAGACCACTAAAAGGCCCAATTGCTTGAACAATATTCGGCAATATATTATATTGCAGAATAATGGTACAGTTCAGGCTCTCCCAGTACATCCAGCCGCAGGCAGGAGTGTAGTAAGAGTAGAAAGATGGCAGGTCTGGAGGCCCCCATTAGGCCATCGGCTGCCATGATAGCCAGAGGACTCGTTACAATTTTGTTGTTGAGGGGTCCAATCAGGCAATGGAATGAAGTGCAACGTCATTTTATAATGGCTGGACAAAGAATTATTTCCAGTACGAGACAATATAAGCCCCAGAGCTATAAGGGAGAAATGTAACAGGTGCAGCTCACAAGTGAAAAATTGCTCACACACGCTAGGGGTGGAACTGTCTAGTAAAAAACTGCACATTGGAACCAGTTCATACCAGTATGCAGAAAATCCACAATATCATCAGAGGGAAGATTGTACAAACCCAAAAATACTGATAAGCAATCACTCACACTCCATGAGCAGGGTGATTGCTAGGGTTGCAATCGCACATACATAAGGCTTATAAAGGGTGCCAATTATATGGTTACGTCCCCACCCCAACCCCGAGGTTCTTATCCAGTGTGCAGTTTTTTACTAGGCAGTTGCCCTCCTGGTGTATGGGTCTGTTCACTAGTTCACTTGTTCACTAGTGAGCTGCACCTGTTAAATTTCTTGAATGTAGCACTGAGGCTTATATTGCCTCCTACTAGGAATAGTTCTATGCAAGGACATAACTACATAACTACAGAAGCCAGAGCCCCATAGCAAATTTTTGGATGGGGCTCTTATAAGTAGGCAGGCAGTGTATGGGGTTCTTATAGGTAGGCAGACAGGCTATAGGGGCTGTTATAGATAGGCAGGAAGGGTATAGGGTGCATTGGTGAAGAAAAAAAGAAATAACTTACTTACTTCTCTCCAAAATCCCCTGAGGTGAGGAGCTCCAAGCCACTCAGCACAGTGCTGACGTGGGCAGTTCGATGATGTCATATCATCGCGTTGCCTACTTCAGCACTGTGAGCCGGTGCCTGGTAGGTTTAAGTCCTTAAGCTTACTGGGCGGGTTAAAAGAGGGAAGTGCCGGCGATGCTCCGCTCTGTTAAGAACGGGCAGTCTGATTCCTGCCTCTGAACACAAGGACACATTAGTACCCAATGCACCAAGAGTACTGTGAAAAACCTGGTTACCATCAAAGTGAATCTTCTAATGTGATGTCCGTTTTCTGGGGCAGTTGTTCACTGGTATTTTCAGGATGGGAAGGAACCAATATCGATGAACCTTGACATCCTAATATTATCAGGCTGCAGCAGCAAGTTTTTCCTTGGCTTGTTATGAAAAATGATGGGAACCTCATGTAAATTTTTAAATATTTTATTTATTGATAACAGTGAAAGCCTATTTTTAGATTTTTAATTAATGAATAAATAAAATGATGTTTGGCAAATAAAATGTGGAGGGGCAAATACCCCGAAACAGCTGTCTGCAGATGAAAAATACTGACTTGGCATGAATCCTTTTCACTTTCCAAGACTCGGTAAGTCATAAGTGAATTGAGGATGGTTACGTCCAATAGAGGGAGCAAGAGCATTCAGCTCTCTTTCTATAATACCTTGTTAAAGTATATGCAAATGTCCATGAGTTGCAAAACATAATCTTCAACCCTCACACACCTACATAGTGTCTCTTCCCAATGAGATAGATATTCCTCTTTCTGAGACACTCATGGCCTCTCACTCAGCCAGTCAGTTCTTCTCTGCACTGAGGAGGGGAAAATACCCCCAAACAGCTGTCTGCAGATGAGTAATACTGGCTTGGCATGAATCAGTTTCTCTTTCCAAAACTCGGTAAGTCATAAGTAAATTGAGACTGGTTACATCCAATAGAGGGACTAGCGTATTCAGCTCTCTTTCCATAATGCTTTGTTACTTCTGAGCCAGTCAGAAAATTAAATTTTGCTTTTCCTTTTTTTTCAATAAAATAATTACATCTTTGTTCTTCATCTTTATTCGTGCATTGCTAGAGCCTTATATGTCTTACTTCAGAACCAGTCAGAATGTCACCTATTGCTTTTTTTTTTTTGTTCAATAAATCAATTAAATCCTATTAAATTTATCTTAATTGAGAATTTGGCAGAATTGCCCCGTGGATATTTAAGTAGCGGTTCACACTTTTTGCAAAACTATTTTATTTTATTCATAAGTATGATATTAACCCCGATGACTGAACCATGCTTGCCCTGACTTACTGTCTACTAACCTTGATGACTGAACTCTGCCTGCTCTGACCTTCTGCTTTTATGACTTCATCTACTACTGACGTAAGACTGAATATTATTAACTAGATCAGAATGGTTTAGAGGGTTTTTAAGGGACTCAATATAGAAGATAAATTGCTTGCCAATTGGACCACTAGTTAAACTCACCCAGTGATTCACAAGAAACTTAGTACAAGTTTATGCTTATAAGGCACGGGTCTGCAACATCGGCTTTCCAGTTGTTGGGAAACTACATCTTCCATCATGCCCACTGATATAGATTATATAAATACATGATGGGAGTTGTACTTTCCCAGCAGCTGGAGAGCTGACGTTGCAGACCCCTGTTATACGGGTTATTTGAGATTTGAAAAAAACATGGCTGCTTTCCTCAATTGAGTTGTCTAGTTAAGATAACCAATTTTTACGTACCCCAGTAAGGAATTTTAAGGAGGCATAAGACTCTTGCTGTGGATTTTCGTATTGGAACCAGAGGAAAAAGTGGTTACAAAAATGGGTTTTGCTCTGTAGGACCTGTGACATTCTGCGTCACAGAAGCATCTATAGACTAGAATGGGCATTGTTTAATACTTAATTTTCGCTGACACCACAGGGAAATTGACCACTTATGCACAAGTTTCCCCACAGGTCCCAGGTTATTACTGTAGGTCCCATCAGGTGAACACTTTGGGCCACATGTATGAATCCCGCCGGGTCGAGGCGCTGTTTTCCGCCAGTTTTCCGGCGGAATCTGCGCCTGATTTATGTCGGCCGGGCGGCGCTCATACATATCATGTAAAGTCCGCCCGCCCGCCAGCGTATGAGGCGAAGTGCGGGGACCAAGGGGCGCTGTGCGGCGCTGCGCCTTTGCTTCCCGCCCAAAGGAAGTGCACTCATCTCTAAAACCGCCCGCCTCCCAGGTGGGGGGTGAAATGCGGGACTTAGCGCCGTGGGGGACTGCCCCGAATCGTTCCGATGCGAGACAGGCTGGAGCGGCGAGAAATCATTCCAGATGTCATTGGGGGAGTTTTAAAAAAAAATCCCCTTTTTAAAAAGGCGTTCTACTTTTTTTGGGGTCTAAATCCTCCTCCGAGGCAAATGAAGCAGGATCGGAACAGCAGGAAGCGGATCAAAAACGCGACAAAAGCCCCTCGGCGCCCGCCCCGTGCAGCAGGAGGGTATTCCCAAAAAAATGCCTTAAAAAGGCGGAAAACAGTGTAAAAGGACTGAAGACAAAATACACTTTTTAAAAAATAAAATCACTTTCCCAAATCGAGAACGGCAAATACAAGAATATATATTGGAAATTAGGGAAATACAGTAATTCAAATCCAAACCTATTCTCTTTGGTGGCAAAACCGCCAATCAAAATGGGAGCACAGTGAACCTTTAAAAAGCTATGGGGAAGAATTGACCAATCAAAATCCCCGGCGGGATAATTCAAAATAAATAAAAATGCTGAAAAGAGCTGTTTGGGCTGAGATAAGGGGGGTTTGGGGCTAGCTCACCTCAAAATGGGAGCGACAAAGCCCCTTTCAGGCTAGGGAGAAGTTTAGACCAATCAAATACGGCACAAAGTCCCTTTTTCCTGGGGGAAGTTTACACCAATCAAACCCGGGGGGAAATTAAAAAATCAAAAAAAAATCTGAAAAGATATTGGCAGCAGGGGGGTCTGGGCTAGCTCAGCCAACAGAGCGCGAGTACTTCTCCCATTATACTCTAGGAGAGATGACGCACCAAACCGGCGCTCACCCGCCGGCTGAAGATTAACAACAAATTATTTTTATACAGTGTAAACTTTTTAGATAAAGACCAAACCTTTTTGAAAAATAAAGCAGTTAAAAACCCAAACAACGCTTTCGCGCCGACCCGGCTACATGGGGAAAAATTTACAATAGAAAGACGCCAGGAAAGACAGAATTCAAATTTTTTTAAGTTTTCTCATTGGTCGCATAAACCAGCCAATCGAATAGGAGCGACAAGCCCCCATTCTTCCTATGGAGGAGAATTGACCAATCAAAAAAGGGACGACAATGCCCTTTTTCCTATGGAAAAAAGGACCAATCAATTAAAAGGCGGGACCGTTCAAAATACAGTAAAAGGCAGAAACGAGCTGATTGGTTAAAGCAGGGGGGGCCGCCACTTTACCCATCAGAGCGCGAGCTCCTTTTCTCATAGATTTTCTATGGGGAAAAGAAATTCTGACGGCCCCTGTGATTGGCTAATTTAAAGAGCCGCCGTAAATTAGACCAAGGGGGAGAGCGAGCGACGCTCCTAGGGGGTTTTTGTAATGCTTATCAAACGAATGGCCGAAATCACATTAAACACTACAAAATTTTTGTCACGAGGTTATAAAAAGGGAAATCCAAATATGGGCTAAAAAAAAAAAAAATATTAATTCCCAAAAAATCATGTTTATTTTTTTTATTTTCTTAGCCAAGGATCAAAGTATGGGTGCATCGAAAAAAAAAAAAAAAACAAAATTTTGGGGGAAATTTAATATTTTTTTTTTTTTTACCCCCAAATTTGGATTCCTTTTTAACACATGTGACAACTTGTGTAGTGTTATAATGATTTGGGCCATAACATTTTGATTTAATTTGCATTACAAAACCCATAGGAGCGTTGCTCGCTCCCCCTTTGGGCCCAAATTACGGCGGCTCTTTGAAATTAGCCAATCCAGAGCGCGCTCAAATTTCTTTTTCCCCAAAACCTAAAAAAGTACTCGCGTCTGATTGGCTAAGCTGGAGGGCCCCCCGCTGCTTCAACCAATCACTCGTTTCTCGTTTTTATGTATCTTGAACTGCCCCGCCTTTTGAATATGTTTGGTCCATTTTCTCCATAGCTAAAAGGGGTTTTGTCCCCCTATTTGTTTGGGTCAATTCCCTCCATAGATAGAAGGGGACATTGTCGCTCCTATTCTGATTGGTAAATTTCTCCTCCAAGGTTAAAATGGACATTGTCGCCCCTATCTGTTTGGTTTTTTTAGCCGCCCAATGAAATAGCTAAAAAATTTTTGAATTCTGTCTTTCCCGGAAATTTTCCTCTAGGGCAATTCCATGTGCGCCGGGGCCGGCGACGAAGCGTTGTCGGGGTTTTTAAATGCTTTTTTTTTCAAAAGTTTCTGGTCTTTATCTGAGAATTTTTAAAACCCATAAAAATAATTTTGGGGATTAATACTTTTTGCCGCCGGCGCTGAGGGCCAATTTGAGGCTTTTTCTCCCCTAAATTAAAAAGGAGAAGAGCTCGCGCTCTGATTGGTGAGCTACCCGGGCCCCCAGCTCACCAACCTGTTTTCAGCATTTTTTCTGTTTTTGAATTATCCCGCCCTGGGGTTCGATTGGTTAAACTTCCCTAGCTAGAAGGGACTTTGTCGCTCGATTCTGATTGGGCTTAACTTCTCCAAGCCAAAAATGGGGCTTTGTCGCTCCCATTCTGATTTGGGTGATTAGCCAAACCCCCCTTATCCGCCAATCAGCCCCCTTTTTGCATTTTTACTGTATTTTGAATTATCCCGCCCGGATTCGATTGGTCTACATTCTCCCTAGGCTAAATGGGGGCTTTGTCGTCCATTCGATTGGTGAGCTAGCCCAGACCCTGCTAGTCACCAATCAGCTCTTTTCAGCATTTTTACTGTATTTTGAATTTCCCCCCCCCGGGGATTTTGTTGGTCAAATTTTTCCCCCTAGCTTTTTAAAGGTTTCACGTCGCTCCGATTTTATTGGGGTTTCGCCGCCAAAGAGGAATAGGTTTCAGATTTTGAATTATGTAAATTTTCCCGGGGAATTTTCAAAACAAATTTGTTGATATTGCGCCCTTCTAGAGTTTTTGGGAAAAGTGATTTTTTTTTTTTTTATTTTTATTTTTTTTTCGTGCACTTTCTTCTGACACGTTTTCCGCCTTTATAAGGGGATCTTTTTCCCATTCATACTCCCGCTGCACGGAGCGCAGCGCCCAGACTTCTGTCGCGAAACTTCGATCGCTTCCCCCGCATGTTCGGATCCGCCTTTACTTCCGCCGCCGGGGGATTTTGACCAAAAAAAAAAAAAGGTCTTTGCGGGGCTGCCGAGCGCCGCATTTGGGCGAGCAGCGATGGGACATGCCCGATAACGCGGCCGCTCCCGCCCCGGAACACCTCACCGCGCCCCACCGCGCCCACTGCCCCCCTCTTCCCCCCCTTCTGCGGACCGCGCCGAAAGTGCCGAACGTGCGCCGAAGCGGGGTTCAGGGTGGGAGGCGCAGTGACGCCCGAAAACAGTTAAAACCCGTTCATACATGTCCCCTTTTGGGCGCAATTTTTAAGGCCCCCCTTTCCAACAATTAGGAATTGTCCAAAGTGAAGCAACATTTATAAAACAGTGCCTCTCTTGTCCATGGGCTGTGTCTGAAATTGAGTGTTCTTCAGGAACGTTAATCCAATCCCCTTTGAGAATATAACTTTAGCATAGCTGATTTTATGTATCAACAGAATCTTTTTTTGATAATTTTCTAAAACGGGTACCTTGTACTGGCTAAATCTGGAGATTTCAACACATTAAAGCCTGTTTGAACCAGGTGCTTATTGCTAAAAGAAGTACCCCACTCTAAAGCTATTGTTTTAGAAGATTTTCAATTAAATCTATCTCTCCTGTTCCACAGTTAATTTCTCTCCTGGCATGTTTCTTCAGTATACATGGGGATTTCAATATTGCGTTTTCCGAGTGAAAAAATTAAAATTTAAAATTCCACAAATAATTAGTTGGATTCTTGAAAAGGCATTGTAAAAAATCAATGTGCTATTGAGGAGCAAATAGAGTTAACACTGTCATGAAAGATCAAAGTCATCAAGGAACGTGACTGAAAATTTAAAAGGCAGCAACTTTTAATGAAAAAGGATGCTGAAACAGCTGTGGTTTCTTGCCTCTTGGGTCCCATCTACAAATTGATTTGACATGGAAAATTTCCCAGTAGATGCTTAAAAATGGTGAAATTCCATTAATTACATAGCAAAGAATCTACTTTATATAATTTATAATCCATTAGCAAACTTTTCTTACTTGCTTGCTATTACTGTTTGTACCTTCTAATTTCGCATGTGCTAAAATTGCAAGGGCCCTATTATATTTTACCGCATGAAATCAGCTTGACGTCGCATTGTCCCTTGGATTTGTCACACAACATAAAAAGTTAAAATGAGTTTGTACGTCAACTTGCTAACTATATTTAGCTTTTTTTTTTTTTTGGCTTTTTTTCTTCCCCTCTCAACATTGAATTACGACTGCTTTCAGACTGCAAGAAATTTGTTTTTGCCTTAATTCCTAGTGGGAGAACAATAATCCCAAAAGTTAATTGACACTCAAAACCATCTAGATGCACTTTAAAAAACATTTTTGTTGCATAATCAAAAAATTAATGAAGCGACCATTGTGATTTGGCAACACTTTAACCAGTGACATCATAGTCCTTCCAGATCTTATTCATTAGTGTTACAAGCCAGTTTTAAAACAGAAAAAGGTCGCTGGCCAAAACTTTTTACAATTAGGGACGTATCTAAAAGGGCCCCGCCTGAAGATTTTGAATGTAATTTTTGCATCGTAATATCCTGAATGTGCACTTTAAAATAGGGGATCCGAAAGTGAAATTATCCATATATAGGGGGAAAACAATGTTTTCCAGCCATTATTCTTTTTTACCTATGCAGTCTAAGAGGATAAATGTTAGATATTAGAGAGTGTCACCAATTAGAACCAGATAGATTTCTACAAAAGAGGACCTCAGAAACAACTGAGATATATATGAAGGTATCCCTCCTCTTCCTTAAAGGGGTTTTTTCACACTAATGTTGACCCCCTGGGGTCCCCAAATTGGGTATTAATCACTTTTCAAAAAATATGTGATAAAAAAGTGAAGCCCCCTGAGAGCTACAGCCTGACTTATTGCCCTTGGGTTTTTGACAGTTTTTCAGGGGCTGACAGGAGCTTACGCCGCGCTTGCGTGTTTTTCACTTCTTTTCTGATTGCGGGAACAAACCCGCTTTGAAGGGACGGGGGGAAAGAACTGTTCTTTTTATAAATAATCCACTGATTGTAATGTAATTATCTGAGTAAACATGCAGACGCTCCCTGCTCACTGCTCAGCTCCCATCCCTCTCCCCAGCAGAAGGAATGAAAGAAGGCTGCCTGCTGAGCTTATCTTCTCTCCTGAGCAAATAAATAAAACACATATAGCTTGTGCACAATACAGTTCTCCTCTGTGGATTAGCAAAATAATGTTTGCTCAACTACAGAGACTGAGTATCAGGAACGTGCATGGGAGGTAGAGTGATGACATCACAGAGGAGGTACTTGTTTTTTTAAACACAGAAACACAACGCCCCTTTTTTGAGGCCTCAAGAGGGGAGTATCAGCCTGTTAGGTAAGGAACTCCCTTCTTGGCAAAACCCCTTTAATGTCCTTTTTCTGGCTGTAAGACAATTGACTGCAGAAGAAGCTTCCCCCCTCTGCCTTGCTGCAGACAAGGCAAAAATGAGTTATGCCCTACTCTTTAGCCATTCTTCATTGATCAGCAATGTGGACAAGTTTACGTTTATCACTTATTTATAGGTTTCCTGTGCAAGATAGTTTTTTTTTTTTTATTATTTTTCATTTATTTTTATATTTAGTGAATACATTAAGAATCTCCTTTCTATTATTGTTTCAGAGTATATGTGGTTTCATAAAAGTTGGTACAACTTGTTATGTTTTCTTGTTGAAAAGGTCTGTGCAATGAAAGGGTTCAAGGGTACATCTCAAGTGGTCAATTGTAGTGAAGGCAATTATGATTAAAGTCCTATGGTCAGGGGCAGTGAAGTATTTAACAACCACCTATGTAGCCTATGACAACCATTGTTTTATGGTCGTATATCCGATAGTCTATGGGAGTGAAGGACTGACCAAATCTATGCTGGTCTATGGTAATAATGGAATAAGGAACAAAATCTCTAGTCACCTCCAGCATTAATGGATTTAATAATCATAGCTCTGCAGCTTCGAAAGATTTTCTTCCTGTTACCGAAACATTTAGGGATATGAATAAGTTAAATACCTGACTTCCAGTGTTTTACTTAGCTTTTTAGAAGTGTAAGTAGGTGGGGGGCTTCTAGTCACTTGTAATAGGGAAAATCCAAAAGAACAAGAATTGCAGTTGGACAGTTTACTATATTGAACAGTGGCACAACTTTCTGAGCAGACCTTAAAGTGGGGTTAGGGACTCTGTATTCCCACCAAGTTGGGCTGTGCCACATGGAATATCAATTGTCAGGCCTTCCTACAATGCAAATATGGGTCTCTGAAAGACTACTCTCTGCTTGCAGTCTGCCCCACCCTTTATGAAACTTGTCATTGCATTTTTAAATGACTCTGCAGATTGGCATGCCCTTATGGCCATAAGACATAGGGTAGCAAACATAGTTCTTGCCAAATGTGGTGTGACCATGTCTTTAAATGACCACTCACATAAACTGAAGCTATAGTATAACAGTAACTTTAATATAGGATTCTGAATACTTGAAAAACACAGTGCTAACTTTCAGTAGGGTGCACAGGAGGAGGAATAGTAATCTTGAAATAGTTCCTTTTGCCCCATCACTCACTGTGTTCAGCTTGTAGGATAAACCCTGCAGGATGCTTCGGGCATCTATCCACTTTACATCTTCTCGTCAGTTCATCTGCAGCAGGTGAACTCTCAACCAACCCTACTAAGGTGGTGGCTCCCAATAACCAAGAGTTCCTTACAACTACTCCACTGGCTTATCTCACAGCAGCTGTAAATGCACGCACTAGGTTCCTCTGAGGTTCCTCAGTACATTCAGTCATTACTGTACTCGTTTCCTGCCTAGCTTTCTCCAGACTTCTCCTTGCCCTTTTATTGGTCTTTCCCTATTCAGCAATGCCACAACAAGAGTCTTTGCTCAATTTACTACCTCCTACATCAGAATTGAGTCCTGAGTGGCCTGCATCGACACCAACCTCCAATTCTTCAAGCTGTAATTCATCTCTCCTGCTAATCAGTGACACTGGTAGGGTTTAACAATGCTATTAAATCCAACAGCCCACTAGTCATGATGTAGGGCAACAGAGTATGGATACACATCAACTGGGCAACAGCAATACATGATTAAAACACAAGAATATCATAAGAGGGAATTAGTTACCCCATTAAACTGTGGAAAAAAACATTTTAAATGTGAAATTGTCTGGCCTCTACAATGAAACATCTATGAACTGAAAAGATAGTATGTGGAAAAGGAAATGGTAGGGAACACAATGTCACCAGCAATGTAGTGTTTACTGCATGTTCAGTATAAGTTAAAACTTTTCTAATTTTTTTAGTACTTTGAAAAAGTTTTCTTGTCTAAGCAAACGATTGCACAAGATACCCAAGTTGAACTATGGGAACCCAGAATAACTATACATTATGTTTTTTCCATTCAATACAATATATGCCATGTCTGAGTCACAATAAAAATTGAGGCTACAAAAAACAAGCAAAGTAATAAACATGAAGTTGTGTTTAACCATCACAGGTTAGAAACCTGTTGTCTTGATGTATTCAAATTATTCTGCTTGGTACAGGGTTCAATGACAAACAACTTCTAGTTAAATGATGTCTCATGTAGTCTTAGGTGGGAGGAATATACGCCTTGTATTTGCTGAATAATTTCTCTGCCTGTGAAAGTCAAGTGTGGCTTCGTTGTTCTGACAATGCAGTGACCCTCTGACTGTGTTTACTTTATTTTTTTTTTTTATGCACTCTTAATTCTCATAAAATTTTTATTTTTAAAAAATATTCCTTTCATTATGAAAAAGTCTAGTTAAAATAATTTATAATGCCACCTCTAAAAATGATCTATGGCTAATAAAGATCAAATTTAATCCCATGTTCCTTTTGTTTTTCAGAATTATAGAGGTTGTCCAGGGGATTTTTTTTTTTTTTTTTTACAAAAATATCTCCCCCGGGGTTGGGCCTTTTTTTTCAAAATTTTTTTTGGCTTTTGCATTTCAACATTAGCGGGGGGGTATAAAAAGTTTGGTATTTGGTATGCACAGGCAGAAATAAGTTCTGTCTCAACCCAAATTCTGTGTCAATAAAAGGAGAAGCAATTGTGAAGGTTTTGGTTTGAGGTCACATTGGGGAAAAGGGAGTAGATAACGGGAAAAAAAAAGTAATTTTGTGCATTGACCAATGGGTAATTACACTGGTAAAAATGAGATGTGGGGGCATTAGATTAACATGTCTCCAATATTTTATTTTACCAATTAAAACCAGAAAACTATGCTTATTTTTTCTTCTCAGTTATTATTATTTCTTATTTTAGATTTTTTAAATTTATTTTGTTTTCTGTATCTGATTATAGGGACAGCCATCTTGTCTGAGTTTCTTTTAATAACACTTAGAGAAATGTTTTACTGCAGCCCAAAGGCCTTAAACAGGGCTGACTCATTGCTTCTTGGGGGACATTTTTTCATGGATGGTTTTTGGGGTTGGGAAAAAAATTGATTGTGTGGAGGGAGAGCTGTGACCATCACCTACTGTGAATTGCTAAAAAGCTGTGTTATCTATACAGTTGTATCACCTTTTACTGCAATCCTGTCTGTGTTATTAATCAGGAGACTGCTTAAACTTGATCTCCACAAAATAGAAAGTGTCAGCCTTATATTAGGCTCAGTGGTAGGAGTATTTCAGGATTTAAAAAATATATATATAAGTGATATGGAAAGAAAAACATCAACAAAAATTCATAAAATTATTTTAACCTAAAAAATATAATTTAGAAAAAAAGGGCAAATTTTTTTTACACAATCCCCTTTAAATCTTTAATTTTTCTATTCATACATATAGTTCTGTAATATTCCACAGCTCTGTACATAGATTCCAGATTAACCTATTCATATGTGTTTGCAGTGTGGGGGGAACCAGAGTATCCAAACACAGGGAGAACATATAAACTCCATGTAAATGTTGTTTTGGTGGGATTTGAAACCAGGACCCCAGTGCTGCAGGGTAAAAGGGCTAAGTACTTAGCCACAGTTGCCGGCCATTACTTTAAGTCTTACCGTATATAATGTATTTATTATCAAATGGTTTGGGGACATATCTTTTAACATAATTGTCCCTGGAATAAAGTTAACCGGGGAAAATTTTAAGGCCCTGTTGTCAGTGTCAGGGGGACACATAAACCAATTTCCAAGTGAGAATGTATGATCCAAAGAAAGAAATTTAAAAAAAATATTATTACATTGGAAGAAAAGGTCACAGGAGCTTCTGTATGTACCTTTAACAACCTGTTCTTATCTTTATATGGGATAATCAAGAAAATTTTTGAGTGAAGAATAATATCATGCATTTTGGCTGAGTAACATTTTAACTTGATAATTATTAGATGAATTTTTCAATTTTAAATAAAAAATTTTTTTTCAATCAAAGGGGGGGGCTAAAATATTAACATTTTTTTCCCAAAAATGGGAACAATTGTTTAAAGGGGCCAAAACAAATGTTTTCAAATAACTTTGCAATACATTCTTTCCATTTTCCCGATACGTCTGATATATTGTGGTTTCTAAGCAACTGCTTGTAACTTGTTTTTAGCATTTAATTTGTTTGGTGTAATCGTCTTCAACCTTAGGGTCAAGAAAACATTTGATTTGTTAAGTGTATATGGAGGTAAATACAGAAAAATTTTTCAGCTGTAAAAAAGTTATATGGGGTAAAAAATTTAAGCAAGATATAAAGTTGATTAAAAAACACTTGAAAACAAAAAATGCTTTAATATTCCCTTTTAAAGTTGAGTCTTAGAATTACTTTCCCAAATTTTCTGAAGTTTTCGGAAAAAAATCGGGGGGAAAAAAAAAGTATCACATCCCGAAAAATCTCATTCCGCAATGTGCACTTGGGGTCAAGAGGTTTTTTTTCCCCAGATGGGATATTTTTCTGGTTTTTGTAATTATTAGAAAACCCCATCTTTATTTAACTGATTGGGCGGGGTTTTAGTATTGTAGGTTTGAGGTCTGATTTTGCTTAGTGAGTCTGATCTAGGGTCTACATTTGTTAAAATTCTGTTTTCATAGTATTTTTTTTAAAATGGTCTCCATTCGCAATTTTTAAGAATCTGTCTGGACGTATTTTTTTTATAGAGTCTAATCAAGGGTCTGTATTTGTTAAGAGTCTGATATTGAGTCTGTATTAGGGTTTGAGGTTGTGCATTCTGGTCCTGAGTGTGTATTTGTTTAGAGGGTCTCTTTTTATTTATATGTCTGATTTAGGATCTATCTTTGCTAGGAAGTCTTGGGTCTGTATTTATTACAGAGATGTGATCTGAAGTCTTTATGATTTTTCAGAAGGTTTGCATTGAGGGAGTTTAATCTAAGGATCTGTATTCATTTAGCGACTCTGGTCTGTGGTTTGTATTTACTTTAGGGTGTTACAATGGGGGTGATATTAATTGTGATTCAAGTACCTTAGTTCAGAGTGTACTCTGTATACATGGATATATATATTTTTTAAACTTCCCCTTTGTTTTTGTTGAATTGTTGCAATTTGAGCTTGCAATCTTTTCTTGTGATTAAAGGGGTTTTCTCAGTACAGGCTTTCGGTGGCATCTTCACATTTTCTATGTCTTACAGTTTCAAGTCCAGTGGTGGGTTTCTCCTCCCAGTAGGTGTATATTGCTAACTAAAGAGTGGTGACATCATCACACCCCCTCCTTGCTCCCTCCTAAGTCTTCATCATCCTTCTGTGGGAGCAGTGGGAGAGAGGAGGTGACAGCTCTGCAGACCTCTTGCTATGGTCAGTTGCCATGAACGCAGAGCTGTCACTTGCATCCCAGGCTCCAAACCTTGTAACTACAACACCTGTATTGGTGTAAACAGTTATAAATACAGCCTGAAATAATTTAAAAAATTTGGAAATGCAAACTGCAAGCAGAGTGTAAAAGGCTGTGTTATATTGGCGGGGGGAGCAGAGTCTATAATGGTGTGTTATATGTGTGGAGGAAGTAGAGTGTATAAGGGTGTGTTATACAGGTGGGGGAGCAGAGTGTAAAAGGCTGTGTTATATGGCGGGGGGAGCAGAGTGTATAAGGATGTGTTATATGGTTGGGGGGAGCAGAGTGTATAAGGGTGGGTTATATGGGTGGGAGGAGCAGAGTGTATAAGTGTGTATTATATGGCTGTGGGGGCAGAGTGCATTATATGGGTGGGAGGAGCAGAGTGTATAAGGGTATGTTATATGCGTTAGGTGAGCAGAATGTATAAAGGTGAGTTATATGGGTGGGGGAGCAGAGTGTATAAGGGTGTGTTATAAGGAATGGGGAATGAAATGAATAAGTTAATTTATATGGGCTAGGTGTGCAGAGTGTATAAAGGTGAGTTATATGGGTGGGGGAACAGAGTTTAATAAAAGTGTGTTATATGTAAAGGAGAAGATGATATGTGTATAAGGTATTTTTTATATGTGTGGGGGGAGCAGAGTGTAAACGGCTGTTTTATAATGGGGGGCAGCTAAAGAGACTGAGTAATTTCCCAGATCTTTCACATAGAGCTGTCACTGGGAGAGAAGCTAACACAGCTCAGAAGGAGTGAGATGTTGACAATGAGAACACCGACACAGCCATCCAGCACCTAGCAGAGCTCAAGAATTTCAATATAGAGGCATCCATGACTGAAACAACCAGTAAGCAGAAGTAGGAGGCCATCTATGGAGCCACCTCATGCCTATTAGAAAGAGGGCTCAAGGATGTATGGAGCAGGCTCAGGACTTGAGCCCACTGCATACACGGTATGTGCCAGCTGTCAGTTACAGCTGACACTTGCCTTCAGTGGCTGGGACTGGAGAGAATTCCGATCAAAGTCATTTAGACACTTAGATAGTGTCCTGATTGGCAATTCTGGCATCTAGAAGCCTAATAAAGGTCCCGAGATCTGCCTGCCAGAGGACAGCGTGTAATAGAAAAGCTATAGAAAAGCTATTATTGTATATGTATATATATGTATATTTAATAAATGTATAGTATATAATTGTATATTTATATATATATAATATATATATACATACATATACATACATATAACATGATGTATATATACATATATATATATTATATAAATATGATTTATATATATAACTATATATATAAAAAAAAAAAAGGAAGAACCGCTTACACACCCAAGAAGGGATGAAAAAAAATCAGTGCTTTAATTGGCATCCTAAGTCTGTAGGCATGCAATAAAGCACTGATTTTTTTCATCACCTTTTGGGAGTGCAGCGGTTTTTCCTATTTTTGATTAACCTGACTTCTAGACGGGGGTCTTTTGTCTGCTTGCACCCGATTGCATTGATTATTTTTCTTATGGTGGTGCTTCCATTTTCCATATTTTTTATATATTTATATAGTACACTATAAGCTTTTTGTATCTTGTTTTTTTCAACAAGAGAATGTGCAGGTTCGTGATAATGTTTGTATTTGCTTTGTCCTTTTTTGTGCTTTTTGTTCTTTTTGGTAGAAACAGTGGACCATATTTATTTTATAGATTTCTACCTCTTGGGTACATTTTACTCCAAAATATTTATTAGACATATAGACAAGAATTTTGTACCATTTGAACTATGACCATCAGTTGGTAAATGTGAAGTGGAAACAGTATGGATTACTGCTTGGATATGATTTAGACACATTTCTGAAATGCTAGTTTTTTAAACTCCAAAAAAATAGAAAGTGAGAAAATAAAACAGCCTAAGCTCAACTCTCCATAAAAACCCTGACATAGAAAAGTGGTGTCCTTTAAGCCAGTGTGAGAGTTTTTATTACAGTTTACCTGCATTTCTGGAAAAAAACATGTGTAGATTAGAATTAGCACTTTTTCTGACCATAATATAACTGGTATTTGACATTTTCACCAGGCTCCATCTCTAGTTTTCAGTTGTCCCTGATCTAGTGAGTGGAGAGTTTCCGCTATGATGTCTCCCATACACAGCATGGGCTCTAGTGTGAGATGTAACACTGACTCTCAGTTTCTGCATGTATTTCTGTGCCTTTCTTTCTTTAGCCACACCTTCCTTATTCCTTCTCTACTTTCCATAGACATCTATGGACAACTTGCAAAAGGTTGCCTGTGTAATGCAAGGCAGGACAGGTCCTCTAGATCAATAGACACTCTTGGGGTGACATGTTTGAATCCTGGCACTGACAGGCCAGTTCTAAGTAGCTTTAAGGCAGTGTAGAGTATTCCAGAATGTATGAACCTGTTCTTCTGCAGGTCATACACACAGGCGCAGTCTAAGCCTTTACGACAAGTCTGGCTCAGACAGACCACTTGTAACTTGGTCTGGCTGTTCTAACTGTTCTGTGCCTAGGTTTGGCGGCAAAGAATCATAAATGTGTCTACTTCTATGAATGTGGTGTAACACCCCCAGAATGCCTCAAATCTTTGTCTCACTGAAAAGTGTCTTTGTTGCATTACAAAGGCACTTATCGCGCCAAAGTTTGTAGTACAGCTGTTCCCACATTCTTTTTGGCTCAAAGTACACCAGAAAACTGATGCAGCCGCATTCATATATGTCGCCCTTGGTATCCACTTTCTGCTTGTAGCCAAGTAAAAGTGTAGATATTCCTCTATTATCTTCAAATTTCCTAATAAAGTATACAGATACCTTAAATTGACAACACAAACTTAGCCAAGAAATAAAAGCAAACAAAAGACCAAGTCATTGATATTTTTGATGTAATGTGTTTTTCTCTTCAATCTTGTGTACCATCTGTAAAAGAAAAATCTTTTTTTAATGTGTGAAGTAATGGGTCAGGTGAAGAACAAAAACAACCATAGATTCAATTTCATCATCCTTAGGCTCTCATTCTACTTATCTGAGCAGTAAGCATAATTATATGTATTATAAGATATTCAGCATATGTAAAATGCATAACACTGGACAACTATTTTGCTTTCTTGAAAATTTGAGGTGATTATGATAAACACATTTGAGCTAAGTGGAAATATAATTTCTGATCAAGTAGAAATTTTGATAAACATGAGATAAAGTTTTATTGATTATGAAGCATTTAAAGGTTACCCGCAGCATTCGTTCCACTGAAACAAAAGTATTTTTTTCTGTTGATTTTCATTTGCACTCAACATCTGTTGCATCTTGTACTAGTGTCCAGCAATCGTCAGCTAGCATTGATGGATTCCAGTAATCCTGATAATGCTTTTCCATTGTGGCAATATCTTGGTGAAACCATTCGCCATGTTTGTCACTGACTGCACTAAGATGTGCAGGGAATAATTCCAAATGTGAATGCAGAAAATGAATGTTGTAATCCATCACTTTGTAAGCTTCAAAAAGTTGTCAACCAATTCAATGTAGTTTGGTGCTCAATAGTTGCCAAGGAAATTCTTGCAAATATCCTTGAAAGATTTTCAAGAAATTGTCTTAGGCCCCACCAGCAGCTCTTTGAAGTGCTTGTCATTAATGATGTGTCGGATTTGTGGACCAACAAAAATGCCTTTCTTAATCTTGGAGTTAGTTATTCTTGGGAACATTTGTCTCAAATAACAAAACCTTCTGCTTCCTTTTTCATTGCTTTCACAAACTTTTTCATCACACCAAGTTTTATGTGAAGTGGAGACAGAAATATCATTGCTGGGTCCACAAATGCTCTATGTGTGACATTTTTAGCCACTTTCTTCTACTTAGTAAAGCTGTCCCATTCACAAATGAAACTGCAATACTTGGTATATCTGAGCTGCAATCCAAGTAACAGTGTCACTACTTTGCAATCTCCACAGATGCTCCAGTTGTAGTTGTTGTACTTTATAGGCGACATTTATGAACGGGGCTGTGCCAGAGGTCTGGTGTCTTTTCAGCTCGAGAACTACCACAGCCCCCTTTGCTTTATATATAATCAAGCACACTCCAGCATCAGGCGTGTTACAAAGCATCTGTGGCACTTTGTAATGCGCCAGAGATTGCTACACATTTATAGCTTCAGTATAGCAAGTCCAGGCGCATTTCTGCTGGAACAGGTAAACCACTTTAAAAGTGGTTTACCTGAACTAGAAGTGTCACTTTTGCATGAGACTGCACCTGATTTATGACCCGCAGTACACCGGGTTCATAGATTTAGGCGCATTCTACACTAATATTGTGCACAAAAAAAATTACGACTGGACGCCAAAGATCATACATGTCACCCTATGTGATTCAACATGTTCTTGTATTTTTCTTTCATGTGTGCAGCATAGGTAACAGGTTTTGAAGGATAAGCATTACCATTGTGTAACAAGACAATCTTGAGGCTTAACACTGATGAGTCAGTTTCTTTTTTGGCTCATGCTCACAACCCAAAGCTGTAAACAATCCATCAATGTCAGTGCAAAAGCAGAGGTTGTTAACCTGTTCAAAAACAGGTTAGCCATCTTGGTGGCTTCAAAAGACAGAAACTTTTGTACCAAGTAACAGCAAATGCCATTTTTGAAAATTGTAGCCTGTAACACTGAATTTGCTTTTGAAAAATGTAAGTCCCAGACCAAGTCATTCAGTTCTGGCTATGTTATAAGATGAGGCTCACCAGACATACATGGCTCAAGGTCTGAATCAGCGCTGTTCCCCATCTCTGGTCTAAGGACTGCAACACCTTCCTCTGCTGCATCCACTAGGCTCCATATCTTTGGTGGCTTTGGTAACGGAAGAGTGTGATCATGCAGCACTGGTCTCATAGCTGAAGACAGATTGGGATATTCAATGGGTTTCTTATTCTTATCAGAGACACCAGAGACATGGGTTAGACAGAGGTAATAGTCGGTCACATGATCTTTCTGTTCCCATCATATGATTGGGACAACAAATGGCATTAACTTGCAAGAACCTCTCAGCCAACCTCTAAGATCAACAGCACATTTTGCACAACAGATGTGAGGAGTCCAGGATTTGTCTCGATCACCAGTCTTGCATTACAAGTACAGCTCATAGGCTTTCATGAGAGATGTCATGGTGTGTCTTTGAGGATTAAGCGTATACTCTCCACAAACATAACAGAAAGTACTATGACTGTTCCGACACTGGTGAGACATTTTAGCTATATCAGATTGTTCTGTAGTAGTTTATAACTGCTAAGATATTAATTAACTTAGAGAATCTTTGCAAGCAGATTTTACAGCCTCTGCAGGCAGCATCTAGATGTGCCTTGTCTGTAACAATTCTACTGAAGTTTTGCAACTTCAGTGAAATGCAAGGAATTCATGCCTATAAATTATATAACAGCACATATATTGTGGACAATACATGGACAACATGAAAATATGAAAAAAACCTCTCAAACAGAAATTTCAAGGTGATTTTCATGATCAGCAGCTCAAATTACATAACATACACCCAAAGGGTTCAGAAAGCAGAATCTTTGTGGTCCAGTGTAAG
Source organism: Phyllomedusa bahiana (assembly GCA_025379985.1). Taxonomy (NCBI): domain Eukaryota; kingdom Metazoa; phylum Chordata; class Amphibia; order Anura; family Hylidae; genus Phyllomedusa; species Phyllomedusa bahiana. The sequence continues at coordinate 64,793 of JAODAL010012048.1, read as the reverse complement.
TCGATTCAATGAAGCAAATTGAGAAGTCCAAGAAAAACTACCCATGACAAAAGAGTAGTCTGTTAGATGGCCCCATATCTAAGACAAGCAAAAATCAGGGCTACATTGAGGCTTTTTTACAGTGTTACTGATTGATTTTAACTATAGATCTACAGTAGCAGTCCAAAGGATTATACTGTATGTACTGTAATCTTATAGTCTGCAGCTACCACATTACAAATAGTCTCCAGTTTTGGACCTCATTTATTAGTAATTTCAAATACTGACAATCCATAAAATCTATTAATGACATTGAGTTCTATGGATGACACTTTGATACCACAAGATGACTAGAAATCAAAGAATCCTCTTCCAATCAGCTTCTGAAGAATGTGTGCCATTAGACTATTTCACCACATTCCTAGCATAATTGCATGGAAAATTATGGTGATCACCATCTTTAGGAAGTCTCCAGCCACTATTTCTGACACAGCATTTGTATAATCTTCAAGAAAAGGGCATGTCGCTTTCAAGTTGTTCTCTATTTAACTAATTTATCAATTTTTTTTTTTTTAAAGAAACTGCATCAAATTCCGTAATGGTGTGCTTTATCTTATCGAATATAGTGCATTCCATAAATGTCTGATAAGTGCGGGTCCCACCTCTGGGACTCACAGCTATCTTGGAACAGGCCCATAAAAGCGTCAGTTCATAATGGAGAGCTATTCATGCACTTGTGCATGGCTCGCCATTCTGTTCTATGGGAGTTCAGAGCACAACTGAACACCACACTCACCTGTACTCCAAACTCCCATAGAACAGAATGGACAGTTGTGCGGATGGCTCTGCATTGTATGCTGATATATTCAGGGTCCAGTTCCCAAAATCGATGCAAGCTCAGGAGGTGGAACCCACATCAGAATTTGGTGGTATAGCCTGTAGAAACATCATCTAAGTGTATGGTGTTTGTTGAATAACCTTTTGGTATGAAATGTTATTTGGGAGATTTACCAAAGATTAATCAATAAATCTTGAAAATCATTACACACTTATTGTGTCTAATAATAAGGAAACTGGATACTAGATATTAAATGCCTCATATAAAAGGTACACTGCTCAGATGTATTCCACAAAGGATACTTGGCTTATGCTTCTGTATTATTGTATATTGTATTGTAATGTTGTTGCATTGTAATTGTGACACTTTATAATCTTGCCCAGGACATTTGTAACACAAAATAATAAATCTGGCATGTGCTAGTTAACCCTGAATGTTCACCTTAAAATTTAATTTTGTTTTGGTAATCTAAATTGTCCAAAATTCTATACTGATTAAATTTAATTATTTTACTAACCCCTTACCATTGCAGTCAGTTAAGACCTTATTAACAGAGCCCCATTTTTGAAATCTGAAATCTGTCACTTTGTGTCATAATAACTTTTTGATACTTTAACCTATCCATGTGATTCAGAGAGGTTTTCTCATGACATATTGTGGTTTAAGTTAACATTTTCGTCCATAAAATCCTTGTTTATTTGTGAAACAAATCAAAATGTCAAGAAAAGTTAAAAAACTTCTGCACGTTAGACAGATAGTTATACCACACAAAATAGTTTACAATTATAATCTACCATATGTCTACTGTACGTTGACATCATTTTTAATTGTCGTTTTATTTTTTACAATATTGGGGAGTGTTTTGAAAGCTCATAGCAATTTTTCACAAAAAGATTTGTGAAGCAGAACTTTTTAGGGACCTGTCCAGTTCTGACGTAACTTTGAGGGGCATGTATGTTATACACCCACATAAATGACTCCATAAATGACTTCATCTTAGAAATTGCACTCCTTAAATCTCACCTCGTGGGGTTTCCTTGATTATGAGGAAGGTGAGAGATCAGCCTAAAATTACACGGGGGGAACTTGTTAATGATCTCAAGGCAGCTGGGACCACAGTCACCAAGAAAACCATTGGTAACAAATTACGCCCTAATGGTTTAAAATCCTGCAGTGCCAGCAAGGTCCCCCTGCTCAGGAAGGCGCATGTGCAGGCCCGTCTGAATTTTGCCAGTGAACACCAGGATGATTCTGTGAGTGACTGGGAGGAGGTGCTGTGATCAGATGAGACAAAAATTAGCTCTTTGGCATAACTCAACTCCAAATCAAAAAATTCACCAAGGAAATTCCAGCGGACCAAAGGTACTCACACTTTTTATTTCCATTCATCTTCCACAAGAACGTTAAAACGGCGAGCGTTCGGGACTCAGACCCTTTTTCACGGCATATAAATTTACAATTTATATCTGAAAAGTCCGAGTCCGAAACCTCGCGTTAACCTATTGTGGAAGATGAAATAAATAAAAAGTGTGAAGATTTGTCGCTGAATTTCCTTGGTGAATTTTGTTCAGTAAGGACGAGACGGCAGTCCGGCGAAAGAGGCAACAAGCAAGCGTGCCATGAATAAAATACGCAAGAGAAAAGCCACAAAACACTCACGGAAGGGTAGATGGCATATTAATTTTGTATTAACTCAACTGCCGGTTTGGAGAAGAGAAATTCTGCCTCATGACCGAAGGACACCATCCCCTATCAGCATGGAGAGGAAACATTATGTTTTGGGATTTTCTCTGCTAACGCACAGACTTCTTCACCGCTCAATGGCGAAATGGATGGACCAGTACCGTAAATTCATGAGTGACAACCTCCTTCCCTCTGCAAGGACATTAAAAATGGGTCATGGCTGGGTCTTCCAACAAGACAATTACCCAAAACATACAGCCAAGGCAACAAAGGAGTGGCTCAAAAAGAAGCACATTAAGAAAATGGAGTGACTTTAATCCCATAGAAAACTTATGGAGGGAGTTGAAGCTCTGAGTTGCCAAGCGACAGCCTCAAAATCTTAATGATTTAGAGATGCTCTGAAAAGAGGAGTGGACCAAAATACCTCCTGACATGTGCGCAAACCTCATCATCAACTACAAAAAAAGTCTGACTGCTATGCTTGCCATCAAGTTTTTTGCCACCAAGTATAAAGTCTTGTTTGCCAGAGGGATCAAATACTTATTTCTCTAAGCAAAATGCAAATTAATTTATATAATTTATACAATGTGATTTTCTGGATTTTGTTTTGAATATTCTATCTCTAAATGTTAAAATTAACCTACCCTTAAAATTATACTCATGTCTTTGTCAGTGGACAAACTTACACAATCAACAAGGGAACAAATAATTATATCCTTCACTTTTCGGTGAAGCAAAACTGAACTAAGAATCCCACTAACTAAAAGAAAATCACTCCTTTTATTAGAAGTGCTTTAGCTCTAAATAGTATATAATAAATTTGTATATTCATAATTCTAGTATTTTCCTAGACATAAAAGAAATGACACCTTCCCCTTTCCCATATTCAGCTCTGCTTTTGATTATACACTACTGGTAAGAGCTTAGTTGTCTATTCTTGCCACCGACTGTTTTTTTTTTCTCCTTATTGTATATGAACATTTTCTCTCAGTCATGTTCCTAGTATAATTGGTTACTTCAGCTACAGCACAATCGCAGTTCTTCACAAAGTGGAAAGAAGCCAACAATAGATTGCAAGTTCTCATGTAATAAATATTTATAGTAACAATACACTTAACAATATACATGACAAAAAGAAGTGGGAGAAAACTCCGATAAACAAGGGAAGAAATAAGCTGAGAGAGTTTTTAGTGACAAACAGAACACGAGTTTCCTAATAGTCACTGTAAAGTTATGGTTATGTTTATGACTTGCTGTTTGCCAACCCATTCTGCAATGTACAGGTGTACAGACTGATTTATCAATTTTGAGACTTGGTTTAGCTTTAAGGCAAGAAAACTTATTTACCAGAATTGAGAAATAAATTTTAGTGATGGCAGACAATTGTTCAATCAGTCCACAAACTGCAGATCTTGAATTTTGGACGAATGAATGATTAGATAGATAGACAGTCAGACAGACAGACAGACAGACAGACAGACACACAGATAGTAATGAAATCATACCTAAAGAATTAGAGCAAGGAATAATCAGACAGTATAGGATTATTCAGATAGATTATTAGATAGAAAGATAGCATAACTGAAATATCTACCTAAAGATACTTAGAGCAAGGAAAATCAAGACACTATAGGCATTATTTCATTGGACTTTAGGACATTATAGAATAGATGGATAAATAGATTAAATAAATAAGATAACAGTGGGATAGCTTAATAGGGGTGTAGCTATAGTGGGTGCAGAGATAACGGTCAATACTGGGCCATGGAACCCAAGGGAACCCAAAGGCTCTATGACACATAAGAAGACACCAATAGTATAAATGGCACATGGTAAGGTGGGAGCCCTTTTACAGAATTTGCACAGGGGTTCAGGAGATTTAAAGGGGTTATCCACTTTATAATGTGTTTATATTGTTTTTATTTATTAAGTACATAACAGAAAATCAGACAATTGTCTAATATACACATATTTAAAATTCTCCTGTGGAAATAGATGGAACAGCTCACATTACTGACCATAGTAATGGCTCCCATGGAATACCTTTATGAACAATACTGTCATGTGACCCCTGATGTCCAGTTAACAGTGTGTTATTATGGAGCAGAACTTCTCCAATATTACTGCCCTCAGCAGCATCTTATCATAATCTCCTCTTGTTTCATCGTTCTCCTTGTTTTAATTACACACAGGAAATACACATAGTGAAGAAGTTGCTGTAATAACTAGATTACTTATTTCACCATTATTCCTATTTAGCTACCAGATAAATGTCTTGTGACCCTGCTGCTACTTGAATACAGAAGGTCACCACTGTGTGGTCCATACAGTAACTCCGTGGCAGAGATAACTATGGAGAGGTATGTGGTTTTTGCCTTTTTTTATTTTAGGTAGGGGCTGACTGCAATATAAAATAGCTACATGTGCAGAATTTTTAGCAAATGTATTTTATATGATATACATATAATAGAGGATTATGGGAAGAGAGCTTAACTCTCCAGCACCATATATTGGATGTAGCAACCCTCAATTCACATGTAACTCATTGAGCTTTACAAAGTAAAAAGTATTCCAGCCAAGCCAGCTTATCTCATCTGCATACAGCTGTTTTAGGTTGTTGCCCTTCATCGGTGCAGAGCTTGCTAGCTAGGTAAGAGGCGTTGAGTGTGGCTCAGAAAGTGTCATGTATCTCATTGGGAAGAATTACCATGTTGGTGTGTGAGAATTTAATCGGCATTTAGACTTTACTGGGTATTTGTATATAACAAGGGCTTATGGGAAGAGCAATGAGATACATTACCCGTTCTGAGCCTCACTCAACGCCTCTTACCTAGTCAACCAGTAAACTCTGCTCTTTAATAATGAGGGACAATACCCTGAAACAGGTGTATGCAGATGAGCTAAACTGACTCGGCTTGAATCCTTTTCACATTGCAAGGCTCCGTGAGTCACATATGAATTAAGGATTGCTACATCAAATAGATGGTGCTGGAAGGTTCAACTCTTTTCCCATAAGATCTTGTTATATGCAAATAATATAATAATTAATTAGCATTTTATTGCATGGAAAAGTATTAGATGCAAAAGAAAAACAGATCCTTATATTTGTTTGCAATTACAGAGGTCAGATGTTTCCTGTAGCTCTTGACCCAGTTTGCACATACTGCAGCAGGAATTTCGGTCCACTCCTCCATACAGATCTTCTTGATCTTTCAGGTTTCGTGGCTGTGGCTGGTCTACATTGAGTTTCAGCTCCCTCTAAAGATTCTCCATTGAGTTCAGGTCTGAAGACTGGCTAGGCCACTCCAGGATCTTGAAATGCTTCTTATGGAGTCACTCCTTAGTTGCCTTGACTGTGTGTTTTGTCCTGCTGGAAGACCTAGCCATGATCCCTCACCAATGCCCTTACTGAGGGCAAAATCTCACTTTACATGGCCCCATCCATCCTTCAATACAGTGCAGTAATCCTGTCCGCTTTGCAGAAAAGTACCTCCAAAGCATGATGTTTCTACCCCCATGCTTCACAGTTGGGACAATGTTCTTGGGGTTGTGCTCATCCTTTTTCTTCCTCCAAACACGGCGAGTGGAGTTGATACCAAAAAGTTCTATTTTGGTCTCATCTGACCACATGACCTCTTCCCGCCTCCTCTGGATTATCCAGATGATCACTGGTGAATTTCAAACAAGCCTGGATATGTGCTGGCATGAGCAGGGGGATCTTGCATGCTCTGCAGGATTTTAATCTATGACGGAATAGTGTGTTACTAACGATAATTTTTGGGCCTGTGGTCCCAGTTCTATTCAGGTCATTGACCAGGTCCTCCCATATAGTTCTGGGCTGATTTTATATAGGTAGATAGACAGAACTGTATAACTTTATATATCTGTCTCGAGAAATGTGTCTAGAGAAAGGTACTGTACGCTCAAGTGGGTTACAAATAATAGATCTATGAAGCTGGTAATTGAGGCAATTAAACACACATTTAAAATAAACCAAAGTAATTGCATTCATAGTTTGACCAAGAGACCAGCAATAAAATTAGATTTGTTTATACAGTGATAATTGTTCTCCATCCTAATGAGTTGCAGAGCCCTAAATAAATGGGCTTTTGTAATGTTAGCAAACATATCGTTTGTACTAATGAGAATGACATTCCAGGTAACAGGAAACCTGTAACTTGGTGGTCGAGAGGTCAATTAATGCAGCCTTGGAGACTTGCTTTTGTTGTAAAGATAAGGAAATACATCTGGGAATAACCACGCATTTAATTAAAAATCTTTTTACAGCACAACTGTGTACACCTAATGGAGAGGGACGGGTATTAGGTGGACACAGGCCAGCTGATATTTTTGCCTATTCAACTGGACTGAGTAATAACCTTTGTTTGTATGTATGATCACTTTGCAAGAGGGCAAAAGAATGATATCCTCATGTTCAAAAAATGTATTAGACCAAAAATGTATTAAAACAAAAAGTATATTTTATTGGGTACAAAAGGTACTTGTTCTGATAATATGCATGCACATAGGGGATTTTATACAGTATATTTAGTTCCAAGTGTAATACTTGTTAGACTGATTTACCAGAAGGACCTTCGTCTATCTCATGAAGTGGCCCCTTCGTTGGCTCAGAATGGAAAGCTGGTCACACTTGCACACAAACTCTTCTTACGTAGTCACTCCTTAGTTGCCTTGACTGTGTGTTTTGTCCTGCTGGAAGACCTAGCCATGATCCATCACCAATGCCCTTACCGAGGGCAAAATCTCACTATACATGGCCCCATCCTCCCTTCAATACGGTGCAGTCATCCTGTCCACTTTGCAGAAAAGCACCTCCTAAGTATGATGTTTCTACCCCCATGCTTCACGGTTGGGACAATGTTCTTGGGGTTGTTCTCATCCTTCTTTTTCCTCCAAACACGGCGAGTGAAGTCGATACCAAAAAGTTCTATTTTGGTCTCATCTGACCACATGATCTTCTCCCATGCCTCCTCTGGTTTATCCAGATGATCAATTCTGTTCTGTGGGAGTTCTGAGTAGAGCTGAATATACTTGGCTGTACTCAAAAGTCCTATAGTGCAGAAGCGCTACAGGCTCTCCATTCTGACCGAACACTTTTGGGGGCCTGTTCCAAAGATAGTAGCAGGTCCCAGAGGTTGGACCTACACCAATTAGACTTTGATGGCATATCCTATTAATATACCTTGAAAGTCTATGGTGGGAACACCCCCTTAAGCGTCACTGACAAATCCCAAAATTCTTGAGCTCCCCTTAAGTGTTTTAAAGTGTCATGGATTAGCTTTAAACATGTAGGTAAAGGTAAATAAAGATTTTTACCAAATACAGTGCTGTTCCGATTTTGCTTTATTTAGAGTTAGAGCAGTTCTTATCTTCTGATCGTTTACACCAGCTTCTCTAGTTATTAACCACATCTCTCCAGTGTTCACGATGGTGACCTTATTCCCTGCTGTGTCTGATCTTCTCTCGCTAAAAGCATTATCTTATCATAAATACAGGTCAGTGCCATTGTTTTTCACAAACCCTCCATCAGTAATGTCCCTGTTATAAACACAGCTAGGAAACTGAGGTGACAGAGCTAAAATGTTAGTAACTGATGTAGACCTGCTTCCAGTCTGCACAAGAAGTATGCGCCTGAAGAGGTAGTGAAAGGTGAAAATAGCTAGAAGTGATAACCCCTTTACTATATTGCACTGCTTATTCCTTTATTCGCATAGGGATGCACTTGGCAATTGGGCAGTTCATAAAGTTGTTTTGCATAATTTTTAAAACATAATTTGCTGTTTGTATCCTTCAGTTTGGAAGTATGTTTTACAAATACAATGTCCAAAAGCTTCTGGTACAATGAGGAATATTTACTCAGCAAAAGTATTGTTGACCTTGAGATTCAGATGAATTTTGACTTGAATCGGATTGCTTTGATTCATGCCAATGCCAATTGATTTTTAGAGATATTTACTAAAACACAGCTTTAATTGTTGAGCCTAAATTTGGGTTAGGAGTAGTGTTAGGTTTTTTTTTTGTTTTTGTTTTTTTAATTGGATTGAAATTGGTTAACCTACTTTTTCTCTTATGTATTGACACCACTAAGATGTTGTATAAGAAGTGACTTCAGACAGAAAGAACATTGGAGTCGAAGCATCCTGGGACCATAAGTGCCAGGGAATGGACGTTATTCCAGTCAAATCCAATAACAAAAAAAAGCCCCTAAACCCAGTTTAGATTTAACAATATTGTTACAGTGAGGCTTAGGGGTAGTTCTGTCAAACCAGTCTTGAAATGAACAGGGACAGATTCCAGCAATACTACCTGGAGGTCACTACTGCAAAAAATAAATATACCTAGTACCTTTATACTTAAAGCAGATCTGTCAGGTGATTCCTGTTACCATTTCTGGAAGCAGGATGTAAGAGAAGGTGAGTTGGAGGAGAGAAGTTGAGTTCTATGATATATAAGTTTAACTGATTTGGAGCAGAATTTCTGAGTAAAAAACGGAGAAGATACAAACTGGACATCTTAAAGGACTTTTTAACATGCAGTGAAAGGTAAATGAAAACTATTGCCAACTACATTGCTGTTGTCATGATTGTGCCTGTAACACCCCCGGCTTTTGGCTCTGGTCGCCGGCCACAGCCGGTACGACGTAAACCATGGTTTTTTACCTAATACTGCATTTCTTTTCATTAGTGTGAACTGGGTTTATTCTGTGCTGAGTGCTGATTGATTCCTGGCCAATGCCCGTGGCCAGGAATCTTCCAGCACACTCTTGGTTAACTTTGTTCCTTCTTGAGTGACAGCTTTCATCTCCTATCTGGTCTTTTGTTCCTTCTGCCTATTGCCTCAGTTCTACCTTACTTCTGTTCGTATTTAAGGTCTCTGCTTCCTTCTTTCTTTGCCTGCTATTTTGGCTCATTGCCCTATAGTTCACCTACTCTCTTCTGTTACCTTCTGTATTAACTCTGACCTTTGCTTTGATTCCGGTTACTCTCTGCATCACGATTCTGTACTTCGCTGCCCGTGTGTTACTGACCTTGGCATGCCCGACTACGTTTACTTGTTCTGTGTTGGTTTGTCTCTGTTTGTGTTTTCACTGTACTCAGTGCAGTTATCAGTCATCTGGTTGGGGCTGACCTGTTAAGGAGTCGGGTTCCCCAAAAGGCAGGGACAGTGGCTGGGACCAGTGTCAGGGCCTCGCTTGTCTGTGTCTTTGTGTGCGTCCCTGACAGTCCCTGACACCTGTTTTGATTTTCTTTGGATCAGGAGATAAAGAAGATTTTATATACTGCTAGTGTATACAAGTTTGTCTAGTTGACCACCTCTCCCTGCTTTCTCTCTTATCTGATTGCAGCACAAGCTCCTGGACGACCATGGTAAACCACTCCCTGCTGAGTCTTGTCTAACACAGGAGTTTGTTTATTAAAGTTAATGACAAGTTCAAACCCTTAGAGCTCTGTAGCTTGATGCACTTCAGACAATAAACCTCTTGTATTCATATTACTGCAACAGGCTCAGCTAGGAATAGCAGAGCTGATATGCTAAGTCCCACTTACCTCGCCCACATAAAGTAATTGACAACTTTCCCTGTGTGTGCGTACAGACAAAACTGTCAATCACTGTAAGTGGTTGGGGTAAGCAGTACTTTCTGTTTTGCTATATTCTCCTGCTGCAAATCATATGAACCCGTATATCACAGCTTTTCTTCCTTTATCATATCTTGCTATCAGTTAGGGCAGCAGAAACCACCTGACCAGTTCTCTTTATATACTTGCTGTCTAAATGCTGAATGTAACACCTCATTACTGACTGTTTCTTGAGGGGAAAATAAGCTCTCTTTTGTAGTTCTGGACAATTTATCAATTCTTCTAACAAGACAAAATTAATGTCAGGACTGTGAACACAAAGTCAAAAATGTGTTGGAGGTATAATGTTTTTTGTTTATAATGTTTGTTTTTGCACCGTGGGCTATTCAGCGTCTCTGGTAGCATCATTTCTTTGGTCTCCTTATATTATTCTTTTTATAGGCTGGTGCCCATCCTCATTGAAACCAATTTTGAAGCACCTTCTCTTATAACTCTGTAATGTTCTGTTCTTCTGTTATTCCTTCTTGAAATCTATTACTAAATCTGTCAGATGGGTGTTAGCATTCTAGTTTTCAAAGGGATGTGTCCTGCACAGTCTGACAGTCAATGCTGTCAATCATAGTGTGCAGGGTCACAACCTGGGGTGTAATTATCGGGGTAGCAGATGTAGCAGCTTTCCCAAGGTCCAGGTCCTTAGGGGCCCAGGCACCATGGCGGCAGCTGATAGTTCTTCTGCTTCTCCGGTAGCCTCGCTTCTGTGCTCGCCAGAGCTGTGGGGCATGGTGCATCCTGCCTCTGAACACCTAGGCCCTCCAGCCCAAGCGTTCAAAGACAGGACTGCTCGGTGCTAGCAGAGTGAAGCATCGCCTGCGCTCCATCTGCTAATCTGCTTGGTATGCCTTAAGCCTAGTAGGTGCCGGCCCACAGTGCTGACATGGGTGGCGCGATGACGTCATATCATCGTGCTGCCCGCGTCAAACACAGACTGGAAGGGAGCTGAGCTAGTCACATCGAGAGACCGTGGGGCAGGTGAGTATGTTATTTCTTATTTTTTAACATTAATCTATCCTGACTAAGCCCTGCCTGACTATGTATGGCCCCTACAGCCACCTAGATCCTGCCTGTTTGAGTATATATGGCCACTATAGGATTCTATCTGCCTGACTATATATGGCCCCTATAGCTACCTAGACCATGCCTGCCTGCCTGACTATATATGGCCCCTATAGCTACCTAGACCCTACCTGCCTGACTATATATGGTCCCTATAGTTACCTAGACCCTGCCTGACTATATATGGCCCTTATAGTTACCCAGACCCCACCTGCCTGACTATATGGCTCCTATAGATACCTAGACCCTGACTGCCTGACTATACATGGTCCCTATAGCTACGTAGACCCTGCCTGCCTAACTATATATGGCCTACCTATATGGCCCCTATAGCTACCTAGACCCTATCTGCCTGACTATATATGGCCCCTATAGCTACCTAGACCCTGTCTGACTATATATGGCCCCTATAGCTATATAGACCCCACCTGTCTGACTATATATTGCCCCTATAGCTACCTAGACCCTGCCTGCCTGACTATACATGGTCCCTACAGCTATGTAGACCCTGCCTGCCTAACTATATATGGCCCCTATAGCTACCTAAACCCTGCCTGCCTGACTATATATGGCCCCTATAGCTACCCAGACCCTGCCTGCCGGAATATATATGGCCCATCTAGCCTACCCTCACCATGCCTGACTATATATGGCCCCTATAGCTACCCAAACCCTACCTGCCTACCTATATAGCCCCTATAGCCTAATCTAGACCCTTCCTGCCTATATGGCCCTAAGCTTACCCTAAACCCTATCTGCCTACCTATAAGGGGCCCTATAGCTACCTAAACCCTGCTTGCCTATATGGGGCCCTATAGCTACCTAAACCCTGCCTGCCTACCTATATGGGGCCATATACTCTACCTAAACCCTATCTATCTGCATGGTGCCCCTATAGCAGCCTAAACCCTGCCTGTCTGTGTATATGGGGATCCTTAAACCTATACAAACCCTGCCTGCCTTTATAGGCCCCTATACCCTACCTAAACACTGCCTACCAATCTGGGGCACCCTGTAGCCTACCCAAACGCTGCCTGCCAATATGGGGACCTTATAGCCTATCTAAACCTTGCTTATCTCGGTCTCATTATTGCCTAACTAAACCCCGACTGCCTAAATGAGCCCCGTGTTGCCTAGCTAAAGCCTTCCTTTGTTATTTGGGGCTCCCTACAGCCTATCTACCTAGCTACCTATGCCTACTTAACTACCTGGGGCCTAGCTACAGCCTACCTACCTTGGGGCTGCCTACCTAACTGGGGCCTAACTATTGCCTACCTAGAGCCAATCTACCTACCTACCTGTAGCCTACCTACTTAATTGGGACCTGCCTAACTATTGCCTAACTAGGACCAATCTACCTACCTGTAGCCTGTCAACTTAACTGAGACCTGCCTAACCACTGCCTACCTAGGACCAATCTGCCTACCTACCTGAGGTCTATGTACTGCCTACCTACCTAGGGCCTATCAACCTATCTAATGGGGTCTCCCTACCTGGTAACATGATTCTGAGGGGTACAGGCCATAGCTGTAACACAATTTCCATAGGGTGAATCCTCTGTTCCTCCCTTCTAGGAGACTGGGCCTCTAAGCTATGGCATATACCCCTCTGTCACCTCTTGGAAGTTTGTAAAGAGGTGGGGGGCAGGGAATGAGGTGCTGGAAAAGTGAGGATTCTCTTATATTTGTGTCCAAATCTGCAGGGACGAGTGGTGTCTGGGAAAAGTCATCATGACGGTCTGGACAGAATGCAGAACAAAAGGGAAAGTCAATGACCAGAGAAACATCACCTGTGAGTCACAAGATGTAACTCCACTGTAATCACTTATAAATCTGCAAAGTCTGCGTACGCTGGTATCTACAACTATATGGTCACTGTATTGAGGTAATACACAGTCTGTAGACCACCTGTGTACACTGATACCTTCCACTATATGGTCACTATATGGCATTAATATTGGTCATTGTATACTGATCTTTATTCATTAATAGTATAGTGGTATTATTCAGTCACTATGTAGTGGTAATTTGTGGTCATATTCTGACGGTATAATCAGGTCCTTATGTCTTGGTATTATTGGTAATGTTGGTCTTGGTAGGTTGGTTAGATTGGTTCACATCTGTGTCTGAGGTTCCATTTGAAATCTCTGATGCAAAGGTGAAAATGGACACTAGGAATCTATTTCACAACAGATACCCACTGTGCCCAATGGACCCTATTAATTACAATCGGTCTGTTGGGTTTCCGATGTGGTGTCCACCATTTAGACGTGAAAAATAACCTAGCTAACCTCCAACGCATATGTGTATCAAGCCTTACACGAGAAGATGCTCCAGAATTGTTATTTCACAGTGAACACAAGGATTTACTAAAACAGACACTTCAGGATACATTATTATTAAGGGCTTGTCCTCACAGCACAGGTTATTGGTCGGTTTTTCATATGGTTTGCGGTTTTACAAACCGCCTGAAAACCAACATGCAACGCTTCCCCGTGGACTTTAATCCCTTAAGCCGAACGTCTGAAAAGTAGTTAATGACCAGAACGTTATTTTAGTTCTTGCCTCCTTGCGTTTCAACAGTTGACATTTTTTTACATTATTTTTACACCAGTTGTACTATTTCAATTTACTTAATAGAATTCTTAGTCTTATTTTACAGTTATTTTACACGGTTCTTGTCACTTGAATAAACCTAATAATTGTAAAGGGTTTTGTTTGTGGTTCTAATTGTAGCACTTTTTTTATTCAATATTTTTTTTTATTTTATTATTTATTTTTTATTCTTTTTTTTTTACACTTTTTATGCTTTTTACTTTTTCTTTAAATCCCATGAAGGGATAACTGTTAATTTTTTTTTTTTGTGACATCATTCACATTTCATACTTAATAACTTCTTAGACTAATTCTACAGGTTATTACGGTTGTGTGGATACCTAATATGTGTAGGGTTTTTTTGTGTGTGTAATGTATGCCAATTAATTTTTATTCAATATTTATTTTTTATTTTATTATTTATTTTTTATTCTTTTTTTTTTACACTTTTTATGCTTTTTACTTTTTCTTTAAATCCCATGAACGGATAACTGTTAATTTTTTTTATTTATTTTTTTTACACTTAGTAATGTATTACTGATCCCTACCACTATGTGGTCAATGTATGGCAGTAATATTGGTTGTTGTATACTGATCTTTATTCATTAATAGTATAGTGGTATTATTTTGTCACTATCTGGTGGTAATTTGTGGTCATGTTCCATCAGTATAATCAGGTCCTTATGTCTTGGTGTTATTGGTAATGTTGGTCTTGGTATACTAAGATTTGTTTGGTAGCAGTATGATGGTGATATGTATGGTGAGGTATTTTCCCCTTGTATCATATAATAACTGCATGTCCCAGTAATTGTTCATGGTCAGTGAGGTGGGAGGAAGGGGGAAGCCATCCAAAAGTTTGCTATAGGTCCCAGGCTTCTCTAGTTACGCCCCTATACACAGCCCTTTGAAAACTGGAATAGTAACTCCCAGCTGACAGATTCAGTTGCACATTTCTAGAAGGAATAACAGTGGAACAGCACAACATATGTGGGGAAAGGTAAATGATTTTTTTACCAAATACATTGCTGTTTTGATTTTGTTTTGTTGCAGAGATTTGATCGGCTGCTAGTGTACACAAGTTTCTATAGGTGTCCACCTCTCCCAGCTCTCTTTCTTATCTGATAGCTCCACCAGCTGCTGTGTGACCATAGTAAATCACACCACACTGAGTCTTATTTCTAGCATAGGAGTTTGT
This sequence comes from Phyllomedusa bahiana, assembly GCA_025379985.1. NCBI lineage: Eukaryota > Metazoa > Chordata > Amphibia > Anura > Hylidae > Phyllomedusa > Phyllomedusa bahiana. The sequence goes on along the minus strand of JAODAL010012048.1, from coordinate 49,793 downwards.
TGACCTAAGTTAATGTTAAGTTTAAACCCAATCTTTAGATTGATTCACTTCAGATTATAAACAGTTAGGTTGGTTCACATCTGTGTCTGAGGTTCCATTTGAAATCTCTGATGCAAAGGTGAAAATGGACACTAGGAATCTATTTCACAATAGATACCCACTGTGCCCAATGGACCCTATTAATTACAATCGGTCTGTTGGGTTTCCGATGTGGTGTCCACCATTTAGACGTGAAAAATAACCTAGCTAACCTCCAACGCATATGTGTATCAAGCCTTACACGAGAAGATGCTCCAGAATTGTTATTTCACAGTGAACACAAGGATTTACTAAAACAGACACTTCAGGATACATTATTATTAAGGGCTTGTCCGCACAGCACAGGTTATTGGGTGGTTTTTCATATGGTTTGCGGTTTTACAAACCGCCTGAAAACCAACATGCAACGCTCCCCCGTGGACTTTAATCCCTTAAGCCGAACGTCTGAAAAGTAGTTAATGACCAGAACGTTATTTTAGTTCTTGCCTCCTTGCGTTTCATCAGTTTTTTACATTATTTTTACACCATTCACATTTCACACTTAATAACTTCTTAGACTAATTCTACAGGTTATTACGGTTGTGTGGATACCTAATATGTGTAGGTTTTTTTGTGTGTGGTAATATGCACAATTAATTTTTATTCAATATTTTTTTTATTTTATTATTTATTTTTTATTCTTTTTTTTTTACATTGAATGTTTTTACTTTTTCTTTAAATCCATGAAGGGTAACTGTTAATTTTTTTTTTTTGTGACATCATTCACATTTCACACTTAATAACTTCTTAGACTAATTCTACAGGTTATTACGGTTGTGTGGATACCTAATATGTGGAGTTTTTTTTTGTGTGTGTAATGTATGCACAATAAATTTTTATTCAATATTTATTTTTTATTTTATTATTTATTTTGTATTCTTTTTTTTACACTTTTTATGCTTTTTACTTTTTCTTTAAATCCCATGAACGGATAACTGTAAATTTTTTTTATTTATTTTTTTACACTTAGTAATGTATTAGCATATTCATATATGCTAATACATTATAATCTGTGTCAGTCTGATACAGGCAGTGATTAGGACAGCTCACAGTCTGTCCTGAGGACTGGCTTCTGGGGCTACTCTAGGTCCCCAAGGCTGACTGTGCAACCGTTCCCGGGGCTCTGTCGGGTCACCGGGTGTTCCGATCACCCGACAGAGCAGGGAAACCCTTTGATTGCGCTACGGTGATGATCCGCGGCAATTAAAGGGTTAAAGCACCAGGGAGCGGAGGTTTCCCCCCCTCCCCGCTGCTTGCAGGAGCTGCGCTGGGAACAGGGCTGTGTAGTACAGCCCCGACCCCAGTGTCTTGCGGCGCCGCAAACTCCGATGTCTGCAGCGACGCCAAAAGACATCACTGCAGACGAACGACCTGAAGTGCCTGACACCAAAAGTCGGTGGGCGGTCATTAAGGAGTTTAAAGAAAATCCGTAAAGCAGTGCCCACTGCACGGATTTTCCACCAGACGGTTTTTTACACCGCCAGTGGTCCAAAAAACTTAGAACATGTTCATTCTTCCGCTCGGTTTTCAAGCAGAAGATGAACATGTGGGTGCGAAGGGGGACGGCTTGAATCTGCAAACTGTGGGCAAAGGCCCTCCCCCTGCATGACAAAAAAAGACTAAATACCGGTCAGGAAATCCAACCGGTATTTTGTCTTTGCCGTGTAAATGTGCCCTAATCATTTTGTTTTTCTGTCTTGTGTGTGCTGTATATACTACAACCAGATTTCCCTTTCACGTACAACTCCCAGCAATAGGCAACAGTATATGAACCTCAATTATCAAAAGTATACGAACATATGGCCTCCAATTAAATTAGTCCAATGTAATTTTATTTCAACCTGACGTTCAGTAATTAGATCAGTAATACATCTCACTGCCATTAATATCTGCAAGATCAGTTTTCTCTAATGTTATAATTATTGTATTGCAATGTAATTAACCTATCTCATATTTTTGTAACAGTTACCTGAAAATGATTCTTACCTTCTATGGTAATTTACTTTCTTTCCATATTTACATACAAATTGTGATGGCCTCAGCCATAGTTAATTCAATTTGTAGACCTCCATTGTGTGAGTAGTAGAGGATACCAAGAACTTTTAACCTTGTAATTCCATAGGGAAATATACAATTAGATGGGGTGAAAATGACTAGCTGCTGAAAAACAGTATAAAGAAGACAGTAATACATATAAACCTGGGGATGTACAGGAACACAGTGCAGTATTATTGTGCAATCTTTCGAAAGTTCAATATTATTGTGTTGATTTATACTTATATTATTATCCCTTTTGTTTCCTTCTTCTGCACTTATGGGGATTATTAAACGTATATCTTGTGTGGGTTGTAATGGACCTAGTACACTTAGTATGTTACAATTGTACCACATGCCATGTTTGATGTATCAGCTCAAGATGAGTATATATCTCAGGATGCAGCCAGCATTATTACTATATGTACAGGGCAATATCCATCCTATCTGAAGACTTTCACTTTAACGCGTCTGTGCTTTGACCCTGTTTTCACATCCAACTTAGTTATAAGATACACTGGAGAATTACATGTGTGAGCTTTAGCAGCACCACAGTCTTGCAAATCGTTTGAGTGTCTCGGAGTGATATTAAGTCCTGCGGTCTAGGGGATAGCAATTTTTCATATAAAGAAAACTTTTACATATAAAATATATCATCTGCAGATATTTCACTCTGTAGTCCCACTTTGTAGTTCCATGGCAAAAATGTGGAAATAAAAATAAACAGCAGTTTCTGTCATACACAAAACCTTGAATACATACTGTGATTCTTCTAATGTATACATTTACAGGGCTAGCAAAAGTTTCCAGCGACAATTTTATTTACTTTATATATATTTAAATTGTTTTAAAATAGCAGCTTAAATCTTAAATGTCAGAACTTTCCAATCCTTAAAGGGAACCTGTCACATAGGTAAGGCCCACTTTGCTGAGGACAACACAAGCCAGTGACAGACATGCTGTTTCCTGCACTGTGTCCCTCATTCTGTAAGATGCGGCAGTTTCAGAGCATTTAGGGCATCATGTATGAATGGCGCCAGATACATGGCGTCTTTTCAACCCGATATCCAGTGCAGCCCCGTTCATAAATTTTTAAATCTCCAGCATGCCACTCTCAGGTGCACCAGAATATATTTATAGCTTCGCTACAGCATTTCTAGGCACATTGCAGCTGGAACAGATAGACTACTTTCAAAGTGGTATACCTGATCTAGAAATGTTGCTCTAGCGCTAGAATGCACCTGATTTATGACCCGCTGCAGAGCAGGTTCATACATCAGGCGCATTCTATGCCTGTATAATGCGCCTGAAATTTGGCGTGTTAACGCCAAATTTCATGTATGTTGCCCTTGATGTTCAAGTCTGGCAGTTTTCAGCCAGAAAAGAGTCCAGCTTATTCATGAGCAGGTGTTAGCCCCACCCACCCAAGGCTAGCACCGCCTACCTTCCAGTTATTCACATGTTTCTACCTATTCAAGGAAATAGGTTAATCAGTTGTGAGGTGGGCGGGACTAGCTTCAGGTAAATGGAGCATTAATTAAACAGACTCTTTTCATGAAAAGCTGGACTCTGTTCTGGCTAAAAACTGCCAGATTTGAGCATGAAAAACTCTAAAACTACAACATCTTACAGAATAAGGGACACAGAGCTGGAAACAGCATGTCTGTCACTAGCTTGTGGCAGCAAGGGGGCATAATCTATGTGACAGGTTCTCTTTAAGAGATATAGCTTAGATTTAGGGGCTGGTGGAGCCAGGACAATTTCTAGGCTTAATGTTTGTTCCATAATTGCAGTGTCAGAAATTGATCACTATCTCTTTAAACGGAAAATAGCCTACTGTTTAACTTATGTTTTTATGTTAAACAATTTTTTTTTTACAATTTTTTGTTACATTATTGTAATTTTCCATATCATTTTTAATATTAAAAAAACAATCCTGAAATCTTGCAACTTTAACTTTAAATAATAATAGTCTGACACTTCCTGCTCTGTAGAGAAAGCTTTTCAGCAGTCTCCGCTTTATCAGCACAGGCAGGATTACACTGAAAGGTTACACCAATGTATACAAATAACACAGGATCCACCATTCACAAAATGAGTTGTCACAGCTTGCACTTTAGCTTCTTTCCAGGTCACAGACTATACCTAAAAAAAAACTCTAGGATCTGTTAATTGTTTTCTGTCCATGTAACTGCTGTAAAGCATCTCTCCTAATCATGTTGAAGCAGCTCAGGCAAGATGGCTGCCCCCATAATCATATACAGACAACAGAAGTAAACAATCTACAGTCAGAAAATAAAAACAGCTAAGAAGAAAATAATATGTATCATCAGTATCTTGTTTTAATTAGTAAAAAATAAAAATGGTGATAATTTCCCTTTAAAGGGGTTGTATCGCTACAAAGATCATGTCTCAGATTATGGGGACAGTAAAAATAAGCAGTTTTGTAATTGGGTTGCATTACCTCAGTCATTTGGTTTAGCAGATATGAGCTTTTCTATGCATCTGTGTTCTATTTCTGCTGCTGCTGGTCGGGACACGCCCCCTGGCCAGATCCCGTCCCCTAGACATGCCCCCTGCACTGGCTGACATTTCATAAAGCTGGCATGAATATTTAGCCCATTTTGCAGAGTATGAAATTTTTGCATTAATTTAAATTCCCATTCCTTTCTCTCCCTCTGCGTCTTAAAGTGTCCCATTAAAACCATAAGCTTCACATCTTCAATACAGTGGTCCTCTCTGGAGAAGTGTTGTGCCACTGGAAGATCAGTTCTGCTGTTATTAATAGTGAATCTGTGTGAGTTCATGCGCTGGCTGAGTCTCTGCCCTGTTTCCCCCACATAAAGCCTGTGGTCGGACATTGCGCACACATGATCAGATACACCACATTGCTAGACCAGCAGGAAAATGTCCCTCTAATTCTGTGCACCTGCTGTGACTGTGGGACAGGTACACTGTCAGCGGTGTGGATGTGCCTGCTTGTCTTGCACCTGTTCTGCAGGCAGGGTGAGGTGCCATTTTCAGGTGGGGCATTCAGGGAACTCCGGACAATAATACGCCGCAGGTTTGGTGGTTGCCGAAAGGAAAGGAGAGGGGGGACTGGGAATATGTCTTTGAGTCTGTTGTCTTTATGTAGTACAATCTTTCGTAGGATCTCCAGCTGTGGGTGGTAGGTTACAACTAGGGGCACTTGTTCTTCCTTCTGGGTCTCTTTGTATGTAAGTAGACTTTCTCTAACACATATAACACAGTCATACAGTCTCCTGTCTGGTAACAGAGGGGGAGGGGGGGGGGCAGTGTACATTCCTCACAAGTGTTTCATCAGTTCAGGCTGTGTGTATAACTGCTTATAGCCCAGCAAGGAGCTTGTGGAGTCAGCCTGAAACTCTGCAGACACATGAGCAGCATGCAGGAGGCTGTATAGCTGTCCTCTGCAGACATCCTTCTGCTTTCACTGCACAGTTAGAGTGATGATGTCACAGTTCTTCAGTGAGGGGAGACATGTCTTCTGGGAGGAGAGACACGCCTGCTGAGAGGAGAGACTCGCCCCTGGATTTCTAATTCAATCTCAGAGAATTAGCTGAACAGCATGAACAGTTCAAACGATACAACCTCTTTAAGGTTTTTATGCCTTATGACTTAGCCTTAACTTGGAACAGAGCCAATCAGGCTTCTGTGTCCAATCTGTGGCTGAAGCTGTATATTCAAATCTGTCTGCTATTTCTCTTGTTGCCTGTGATGGTTCTTTGTATCCTGGCTTTATTCCCATTGCTAACCTGCATTTTGTAAGTATTTTCCTGGTTCACAACTCTGGCCTGTTTTCCAGTGATTCTCTTGCTTTTCACTCTGATTATTCTAAACTCTCCTTTGACCCCAGCTAGCCTGACTATTATTGTCTGGGACACAACTTGAAAAATTATGTTTTTGGCCTTATTTTTGTCCCAATTACCTGCCCGTGACCTCCACATAAAAAGAAGTTCCTGCCCTTGCTCCAGGGTCATCTTGTTGTTGTACCTACATAGAGGTTGACCCCTGTTGCCATGGAGTTACTACTGTTAACCCTACATTACCTGTGCGTTACCAGTACACTACCTGTTGTTTCTGCTGCTGCACCAGTTCCCTATTATTGCTTTTCTTGGCACTGGGACTGTGTTACCTGTCTATGGCTACACCTACTGTGACCTGTCATCCCTACCAGTGTCCAGTGTCCTGTCCTGCACCTCGGCTACTGCCGCAAGTTATACCATCTACCCTCGCGGTGGCCCAGAGGAGCTGCATATCTATGTTCCACCCTGGAACATAGAACGTGAATAACAGTCTGATTCCTGTCAGAAACCATTACAGTACAAACTAACCAAAAATTGTGGATCCCGCCGATGTGGTCCTGTCTGATATCCAGCACCTGACAGTCGTAGTGAACCATCAAGGCATCGACCTGGAGCAACACTTCCAGAAGCTGCAGACAATTACCACCTGTCTTGATGAAGTTGTGTCTGCACTGGCACTTACACCTGCTCTGCTACCTGCTGTAGCTCCTCCTTCCTGCTGCCATGAGCAGTCCCAACCTGCACCTGCCTCTGCCTGCCCGTTACTTTGAGGATCCCCATACTTGTTGCGGGTTTATTAAACAATGTACCATCCTTTTCGAGGTCCTGTCTCAAAAGTTCCCACCTGATCTTGCCAAGGTGGAATTTATCATCAGACTGTTGGTAGGTGAAGCCTTAGCCTGGGAGAGAGGGTATCCACTGACAGGGAATCTACAGGAGTTTCTCTGCACCTTCCGCAAGATCTTTGAGCAACTTGGGCTCAATACCTCCACTGCATCATCTCTGCTCCAATACCGATAAGGCGAATCCATGATGGGCCAGTATGCCATCCAGTTCCACATGTTGGCCTCTGAGCTTGCTTGGAAAAATGAGGCCATCATCGCAGCCTTCTGGGGGGCCTCAATGGTCACATCAAGGACAAGCTGACTGGTTTATGACTTACCTACAACTCTGTATGATTTAATCGCTCTGGATACCCGGAGCTTGAGCTTCACCAGCAGTCTTTGTCCTCCCAGCCTCGCAAGCCTCCGTGCCTTGTACCTGCTTCCCCAAGTCTACCTCACCAGGCACCGTCGTTGTCTCAAGATGAGCCCATGGAGGTGAACTGTACTCATCTCTACGTGGAGGAATGCACCCATCAGCACAGTCTGAACATTTGTCTCTACTGTGGTGGTACCCATTAATAACTTAAGATCTGCCCGGCTGCACTCTGGAAACCCAAGAGTCAAGGTTTCGTGGGTGAGGTGACCCTGAATGATGATGCATCTGTTCCTCATTTGACTACTCCGGTCACTCTCCATTACTCGTCTGGTGCTACATTTCATATTCCTGCTCTTCTGGACCCTGGTTCTTCTGAGAACTTCATTCACCCATCACTGCTGGAGAAGTTCTGCCTGCCCGTCTCCCGGCTGGAGAAACCCCTGTGCTCCTCCTTCATCAATGGGGAGATTCTGAAGCAGCCAGTCCAGTTCTGAACAAAACCCATGTCTCTATAAGTTGGAAGTTCCCACCAGGAGGAGATTTAATTCTTTGTTCTGCCTAGCTCCTCTGCTCCGGTCCTGCTTGGTCTTTTGTGGTTCCATCATTATGGCCTGTCCTTGGATTGGGGATTGGAAAATGGGTGAAGTTATCCAATGGGGTGAGCAATGCAACTAACGCTGCATCAAGTCTGCCCATCTGGTGCAATTCCACCCACCCGTTTCTCGGTTTTGCCAGTGGAGGAGCCTCAGGTGCAAGAAGAGCCTCTGGTCTGTCAAGACATCTCTCAGTCTTGCCCACCTCTCCTCCAGCCTACCATTTCTGCTATGCCTGTTTTGTTCCCCCAAGGGACAGTGTCCGAATTACCTGCCCGTGACCTGTGACCTCTGTGCACAAAAGGAACTTCTTGCCCTTGTTCCGGAGTCAGTTTGTTGTCGTGCCTACACAGTGCTCGACCCCTGTTGTTGTGTTACTGCTATTAACCCTCCGTTACCAGTATACTACCTGATGTTCCTGCAACTGCACCAGTTCTCTGTTACTGTTGTTTTTTCCACTGTAACAAGTCTGCTACCTGCCTGGCACTGCATTACCTGTCTACGGCTACCAATCGCGGCCTATTAAATGCCAATTAATTGCAATTGTGTGTCTAAGGGTATGTTCATACGGCATGTTGGATCCATTTTTAGATTCAGTTTTGGATCCGTGTTTTGGACCCTAACCGGACCCAAACATGCATCTAACAATGTAAAGTGTATTTTACATTGCTTCAATGTAAAACACGCATCAGTGTTCAGACGAGTGATCGCCAATGCGTGTTTTAAATGCATCTTTGTGATGCATCTTTTGGATCCGTTCAAAGAATTGACATGTCAATTCTTGATCATTTGACGTAGCAGACACCCTATTTAAAACTATAGGGTGCATTTCTGCTGCAGCAAAAACACATCCAAACACATACCTGTGTGTTGAATGCATTTTGGATGCGATTTACGCAGCGCTTTTGTATGCTGTTTTCAGATCCAAAACGGATTCAAAAATGGATCCAACATGCCGTGTGAACATACCCTAAGAGGAATGAAAGAGGGATGGGGCTCCCTCTACCTCCATCAGCACCTTGCTGTGCAATCACAGCGTGCTGATGACTTCCATAAGAAGCTGGAAGCCTTATAAAGGCTTCCAGATTTTTTGTGATGTCATCACGCAAGCCCATGCCCTCTGGCTGCGGTGATTGAGAGTGTAGTAGTACAGTGCAGTACTGGCATGTACTGCAATGTATTGGAACAGCAATTTTAAAATCATTAAATGTAACCCCCTATATTGACAAAACAAGTCAAAAGAGTGGAAAAAAAATAAAAAGTAAAAAAACACAAAAAAATACAGTCTGCACTTTCCTCTTAAAATTGTCTATCACTTCAAAAAAGTTAAAGTAAAAACAAGTAGACATATTTGGTATCGCTGCATATATGCCTATAAATCCTAAAGAAAAACAATGGCAGAACTAAGATTGTTATTCAACCCCCTGAATAAATTGCGATCAAAAAGTCATATATACCCTAAAGTGATAACAATGACTTTTATTCAAATTCAACTTAAGAACAAACCTACAGTCCCTATCCCATTCATAATCCAAGAACTTTTAAACTGCTAGCTTTTTTACATGTGAACCATGGAGGTTTCTAGTGCACAGTTTGATCAAATTGTGTATTCCCACCTACTGAGTCAAGGTAAAACACACACTACAGAAACAAACTTATGAAAGCAAATTTTGAAAGTTTCATTTACAGTCCACATGCCGTGGTAAATATAAGGGTCACCTCCCTTACAAGTGTATATATGCCATTTCAATTCTATGCCATTCCTATGCCAGCAGTGTTGCAGTTTTTAGCCACATCTTGCTTACAGACCCTTGCAGCAGCTGGTCCAGGGCCTCAGGGATACCATAAATACTAACATCACTGTTACAACCAACAAGTGCTGCCATTTCATGCGTTGTTAATGCACATCATAGCACTGAAGATGTAAATAAGACGTGGTGGAGCCCATTTGAAGCCTGTTGGAGGCAATGTTAAGTGGTTGAAAAACCCATTAAAATGATCATATTAGTTATAATATATTAAATATATTTTCATGTTTTCTTTGGACAAAAAAATTTGATGTGGATTTGTTTCCATTGCGTTTGCATTTTGATAACAGCATGGAATCAGCTGTTCTTGATCATATGCACAATGATATTCCATTTCTACTTAATTTTTCCAAGCTTATTTTATGCAGCTACTTAGCAGCCTCCGGCAGATCTTCACTGACTCATTACAGAACTTTAACACTAGGAAGACATGCAGTGACATCCTGCTTAAAAAGGTAAATTTTTGTACCTAAAGATAAGCTTTGTTACTGATGCAATGAGAAACAACTCCTGGGGAAAAAAAACAGGAATAAATTCAGCTAATATGCAGAGAAACGGATTCAGGTCATAACTGGCAGAGATCAACAAACCAAGTTGATAAACAGTTTACACCTTCACAGTAAACAGGACATTAGAAATCTTATTGCTTTAGAAATGTGAAGATGGAAAATGCAGATATATTTTTTTCATTCATTGGGCAAGCGGTAACTTGCTACCAAAGGTTATTGCTCTTAGAAGGCTCGTGTCGCCTGTGCCAGGACAAGAGGTGCATTCTCAGGACCACGAGCAGAGTATACGTACTCCTTTTCACGTTGCACGCCGCGGCCGCCATCACGGACTACGATCGTGCCCATGCCTCTGCTGCGGCCCCTACGCTATACTTACCTTTCTCGGTGCCGGTATCCGCTGCGGCGGCATCAACGACAGCCTCTGCGGGCAGCTCTTGCTCAGCGGCCCTCACTCCGCCTCGCACTCATCCTCTGTGCCGACCTGCGCGCACGAGCGCCGCCTACAGCGCTCGTGCGACAGCCTTCTCCTATTTAAAGGGAAAGTACCCACTTACCGGTAATTAACCTATGACCCCTGGTTATAAAAGGAACTTCCTGTCCTTGCTTCTGGTCAGTTCGTTGTTGTCTACTTACATAGAGCTTGACCCCTGGCTGCTGTGTCGCTGCTGAATCTGCGTTACCTGTACGCTACCTGCGTTTACCTGGGCGCTTCCAGAGCGCTATCTGCTGCATACTGGCCGCTGTACCAGTCCACTATACACCTACAGTATACCTGTCACTGTATCTAGTCTACTACTGTCCTGGGACAGCATTACCCGCCTACGGCTACACCTGCTGCGTCCTGTCTCCCGTAACAGCACCTGTTATCCTTTCCTACAATTCGGCCACCTCTGCAAGTTACACTATCTACACTCGCAGGGGCCCAGAGGATCAGGCACATACCGATGAGTAATGGGTCAGTGTATACTGACACCGCCGGATTGTGACAGCCCCCAGTGATCACCCGAGCCCGCCTCAGCAAGCCTAACCTACCTTGCCACTACCCCTGACGTGACTTGCTTGCGGAAGCGGCCGGGTTGCAGTGTGGTACAGAATCGGCAGGCAGGCCCGTGCTCGAGGTCAGGCAAAAAGGTCAGATCAGGGCAAACGGCAGGCAACATGGTCAGGAAAATGTTCAGGAAGGTTGAAAACCCCAAAAATTAAAAAACTAAAAAACCAAATGGGAAGGGTGGCAGGGAAAGGGGGAGGGGGGGACCCCCCAAAAACCCTTCCCCCATAAAGGGAATTGGGTGGGAACCCCAAAGGGGGAGTTGGCCCCGTTAAAGGGGCTTAAAAGGGCCCCTTTTTAAATATTTAAAATTTTTGTTTGGCCCTAACGTTGGCCACCCTTTAGGAAACGGCCCCCCCGTTTTGACCGGGGGGGGTGGAGAGAAGGGCAGGGGGAAAGGCGGGAAAACAAAGGCCCGGGTTCCCCCCTTTTGGGGAAAAAAGGGCCCAAAAAAAAAAGGAACGGGGCAAATCCCTTTTGGCCAGATGGGGGCGGGTTGGGTAAAGGGGCCGGGCTTTCCCCCCTTCCCAAAAAAAATTTAAAGAAATTTGGAAAAAGGGGGCAAAGAAAGAAAAAGGTAAAACAAGGGTTCCCCTTTCCCCCTAAATTAAGAAAATTAAATTTTATGGGGAGTTAAAGGAACAGTTTGGCTTGTGGAACCCGGCCAAAGGTTTAATTTTAATTTTTTTTGGCCCCGGGAAAGTCAGCCCCCTTTAATTTCCCCTTACGGGGGCCCCCTTTGGGCCCAAAAAAGGGCCATTAATGGGGTGCGGGGATAAAAAAACCTTTTTCCACTTTTTACCAAATTGGAAAGGCAGGCACACTCCTCCCTTTGGTTAGTAAGCAAATTTTAAAAATGTTTTATGGGTTTTTATATTTTTTTGTATTATGATACTTGTTCCCTTAGGGGGGAAATGAAAGATTTTTGGGGCTTTGGCCATTTTTTTTTTGCCGATTAGTGGGTTTAGAAGGGCCCCTGAATCTATAAAACCTGTTCTACCGGGTCTTTGATTTAGCTTTTTTAGCTCCCTAAGCACGATTTTTTGCTCGGGTAAACCATTTTAAAGTGCACTGCCTTTTTTCCAGCAGAATGCAGGGGGATTTGCCGATAAAAAATTAAAAAATGTGTAGATTGTAGGGTTGTGGGCCCGACACGCCTTCGGCACTCCTCCCGATCTCAGGCGCATTACTATGTGCCATGGGCGCTTTGTAATGTGCCTAATATTGGAGTGCACCTGATTAAAAATGACGCGAACAGGGCTGCACCAGTTTTCGGGCTGAAAAGATGCCAGACTTCTGGTGCAGTCCCGTTCATACATGTCGCCCAGTTTGTAAAGCCAAAAAAGACAGACATCCATCCAGTTCAGGATATTGTACAAAAGTGTTGATCCAGAGGAAGGCAAAAACCCTGACGAGGTAGAAGCCAATTGTCCTCATTTTTAGGAAAAAAATCCTTCCCAACTCTAATTTGGCAATCAGAATTAATCACTGGGTCTACAACCCTTTTCCAGAATCCGAGTCACTAGAACTTCTTATAGTCTATCACTGTTTAAATCCATCCATACACTTTTGGAGCGGTGGTAGTGAATTCACCATGACAAGTTCTTCTGGCAGAGAGTTCCACAGTCTCACTGTTCTTACAGTAAAGTATCGCTTTCTATGTTTATGTAGAAACTTTCTTTCCTCTAGATGTAGAGGATGCCCCTTGTTCTGTATGTAGTCCTGGATATATATAGATCTTGGGAGAGATCTCTCTCTATATTGATCTTTGATATATTTATATATATTTATTATGTTCCCCCGAAGCCGTATTTTCTCTAAACTAAACAACCCTAATTTTTTTAATCTTTCTGGGTATTGCAGTTCACCCAGTCCTTTTTTTTATTTTTGTTGCCCGCCTTTGAACTTGTTCAAGCCCTACAATATCTTTCCTGGGCACTGGTGCCCAAAACTGTACACAGTATTCCATGTGTGCTCTGACCAGTGACTTGTATAATGGGTGAATAATGTTCTCATCATGTGCATTTATGCCACTTTCAATACATTACTGTCAATTACTGTCCAATAAGATTCTCAAGTCCTTCTCCTAGTCACTTTTACCCAATGTTTTTCCATTAAAGAAGTAATGTGCATAACCTTGCATTTATCTATGTTAAACCTCATTTGCCACTTCTCTGACTATGCCAACTTATCCAGATCTCTTTGTAATAAAATACTATGCTCTATTGTATTGATTACTTTCCACAGTTTAGTATTATGTGCAAAGATTGATATTCTACTGTGCAATCCCTTTGTACGGTCCTGAATGAATATATTAAAAAGAATGGGGCCCACTACTAACCCATATGGGACCCGACTAGTAACAGGGATCCAGTCCGAGAATGTATCATTAATCACCACCCTTTGTTATCTATCACTGAGCCAATTACTTACCCTCTTGCAACATTGACCTCCAGTCCAAGCATTCTCATTTTACTTACCAAGCTTTTATGTGGCACAGTATCAAATGTTTTAGAAAAATCAAGACATATGATCAGCACGATCTAGTCTAGAACTCACCTCCTCATATAAGATGATGAGATTAGTTTGACAGGACTGATCCTTCATAAAAACATGCTGGAATGAAGTTTATTATACATTTATTTTCAGTGAGATACTCCAGTATAGCATCTCTTAGAAAAACTTCAAACTTTTAACCTATAACAGAGGTTAAACTTACCAGCCTATAGTTTCCAGGATCACTTTTTAACCCTTTTTTGAATATTGGCACCACATTTGCTATGCGCCAGTCTTTTGGACATACCCAGTTACTATACAGTCAATAAATATTAAGAATAGGGGCCTATCTATGACATTGCTTTATACCCTTCGGAAACTGGAGTGTATACCATCAGGACCTGGTTTATTTTAATCTTTTTAAGACGGACCTGCACTTCTTCCTGGGTTAGACAAGATACATTTAAGGTAAAGTTTACCACATCCCTCTGTCCAATAACAGGAATCATTTTCCTCAGTAAATATGGTAGGGAAAAAAATTGTAAAATAGTTTTGATTTCTCATCATCGTCCACTACAGTACCTCACTCACTACTTTTTAAAGGACGAACATTTTCAGATTTACTCTTTTTACTATTTATATAATTAAAAATATTTTAGTGTATTATTTGAATGTGAGTTCTACTGTTTGATATGCTTTACTGAGCCTTTGTACAGTTACTTTATGGACATGTAAATTCGATTGGGATTGATATATGCCAATGCAGGATTCAGCTGGGAATTCTAGGAGCAGAGAAGGGGCTAAAGGTTATGTAGCAAGACACCTGTAGCTAGAGTAATCCACTTCTAGTTTGGAGCAAGTGGAGTTGTTCCTAGACCTAGTCCACCTGTGGCCAAGACACAAGCTTTCCCCAAAACCAGGACCAATTATGAAGCTTGCTGATTTGTACCTTGAAAAAACTGTCCTAGTATCCCCATCAATAATTTGGCAAAACATATCTCGTTCAGACTGGAGCTTTGTGAAAAAGCAGATATTATTTAGGTCTTGGAAGAGAGATCCATATGGACTGATAGTGAAGACAGTGATTGCACAGGTCAGAGAGTGACAGGGTAGCACAGCAGGGTATATTGTGGGGTAGGTAAAGTTCTCTAAAGCAATACCAAATGCTCAGCAGAAGGGAGCTGAGGAACAGGGTTCAGAGAGCAGAGTAGAGAGTTGAAATCCACTGCAACATGAGGTGTAGAAGAAAGTATCCATAGTCTGAGTTCACAACTAAAGGTACTCTACCTCCACTTTTTAAGTAACTATATGCTTTTTCCAAGTAAACATGCTGCAGGCAGAAGCCTGTTCCAACTACCGTTTCCAGTGTCTTCCAATACCTCACACTTCGCGGCGATGCTCGGCTAAACTCAGAAATCCCATTGATGTCTATGGGAAAGTCATGACCACCTCACTTTCCAGATCTGAGAAGTTTCAAGGTTCATTTAGGAGATAGGTGCGGGTCCCAGAGGTGAGATTAGGACCTATCAGACATTGAAGACATATCCTAGCGATATGCTATCAATGTCTGTAGTGAGACAAACCATTTAAAAGGGTTCTCTGACACTATTCTTTTATTGTTCCTAACTAGCAAAAATAAACAACTTTCTACTGCACTTAGATTGGCACATGTGGCTCTCATTTCTTGCTCTCTAGTAGATCTGACAATCAATATGGTACTAGGTATAGGAATCCCTTCGACCTATGTAAGGGCCTACAATCAGCATTGCTCTGTTCAGAGTTGGATCACCTTCAGAGTACTGTTTTAGCAGTAGCGTTAGGCAGTAGCAGAGCTGCAAGGGGCAAGGTGTAGGGGAAGGACCAGACAGAAGTTGTTGAATTCTGGGAGATGTAACTACACCTTATACAAAGACGTACTAAAGAAAAACAACTGCACATGCTCAATATGTATTTAGTGGTAAAAGTAATTATTTTTTCACACAGAAAATCATGAGCCATTTGCCAAAGACATAAGACACTTATTAATAGTTTTTTTATATGAACCAAAAAACTATTTCTAGAATATAATTTAATTCTAAGCTTTATTTTCAAATTTTTCATTCATGGATATTTATAAGTTCATGGTCAGAGAATGTATAAAAGCATAAAGAACAGAATATAAAAAAGATGAAAATAACAGAAGAAACTATCAGAAAATTGTATTGCTTAGTACAATAACTCAAATTTCTGGGCATCCACTGTTGCACAATGTGTGTACTATTGAATCTATAAGAATAAATATTGTGGCATGCTTCATCACATGCTATATAACATGAAGAATATGGTATTGTACAGGGGCATCATATGACAGGACATAGACTACCTAAGACTCTTTTATTTGGGACCAGAGGCATATCGAGAGCTGTCATACAAGCTCTGAACACATGGCTTTATTATCTGCACATTGCCTAAAGCAAATTTCGGTAACATTTTCTTACAATAGCACCTATCTTTGATTTCCTATGTGCATATTGGGCAATAATCACAACCCAGACAATTACATCTAAGTCTATTTAAAGTATTTATTTTGTTAGCCATTTTATGTAGACCTAGTAGGTTGTGATACCAAAGGTACTATCCCTTATTTTCTTATATTGTGTATAAGAGAGATTTCTTCAGAAAAGGTGTATCCGTCCCTAACACTATTTTGTATTCAGCAACACCAGCCTCTGTGATTTCAAATGCATATATTCAAACTGCTTCAGGAAAGGAAGCCATCCATCTTAGGTTTACTGCCAAAATACTGAAACAAAGCCGAGATAGAGCAGTCAGTGAAATAATTTATGGTTCTGATGAAAATACAAAGATCTACTGAAGAAAACATAACAGAATTCCATGCAGGCCGTGAACATGCAAGTGACTAAATAATCTACCTGTAATATACATTGGTTTTATAATGGCACCACATCCATCCAGGCTAGAGATGTACCGGATATTGATAACATAAAAAGTGCATACATTCTTTTATAGAGCTGCCTGAATGCAGATGTTAGAAAGAATGGAATTGATTCAGTAGACCGCATATTTAAAGCTATAATCCCTATTGAAAATGATGGAATCTCCATACATAAAGGTGCTTACACAGAACATCCATCTGACTTTTTGATGCTTTTTATTCCATTTAATGTGCTGATAAACAAAATCACAATTCTCTTGTTGTTTTTAATAATTACGCTGTTTATTGTGCAGGTTAAATAACATGACAGATTTGTAGGCTAGATCTTTACGTATGCGACGGTTGAAAATATGTGCAATTATTTTTAGTATTTTTTATTTTTGATCTGTTTTGGCAATTGCCATTTGTAATGGGGAAAAGGTGCCGTACTTGTTTTATTTTATTTATGTTTGTGTTTTTAACTTTCTTACTTTTTGTAACTTACTAGTTCTTTATCTGTATCTTAGATCGCTGCTACAATACATAGTAGAACAGTATTGTACTGCTATGTATTATGAACTTCTTATGATAATTTGTTTTCATTATTTTCAGGAGCAGAAAACTTGACCTTACCTAACACTCATATCTGATGACTTTGTTATAGTCATAGTTGTTCAGATCATAGGCTTTTCATTTTCTTTTTCGTAACAGTTCCAAATTAATCTTGGTTTTATTTGTCCAACTAATACACAACTAGAGATGGGCGAATTGATTCTAACGAAGTGGAATTAGTTTAGAATTTCAGGAAAACTTCGATTCTGAACGAAGTCGAAGTTTGGGGTGATTCACGCGAAGGCAGCGTGCTTTTGATTGATAAAATGGCCCGAGCACAGGCGTTACATGGGGAAAAGAATCTTGGGAAAAAGGGCGACCTACATGACATTGCAAAGATAAAGCAATCGAGCCGGGGGATCTGTGACTTTACCGCACTATATAACCCGGGCAGACCTGGGCTCATACCGTCCACTGTACTGAGTAGGGAAGCTGCTCCCCGCGGGATTGTTACTGAAGAACTGATTTTTAAGCGATTTTTGGGGGTGTCCAGTTTGTCTCAGAGACTGCTTCTTTACTTTCAATTTCTGATTTTGGGGGATTGGAACTGAAGCCCCTGTGCGTCCAATGCGCTGCTTTACTTTTTTAATGCTATCGCTCAGTTCTTCAGCACATAAAATATCCAAGGTTTATCTAAGCTGTTCCTGTTGTATTCCATTTAAAAGAAACAGCGTTTTTACAATCCAAATCCATTTTAATTTTTTGATTTCTTTTCTTTTGCACAATTTACATCCAGGGGTTAAAATTAAGGTCTTTTGCTGTGTGGTCACTAAAAAAAAATTTTTTTTCACCGCCCAAAAAAGAAATTTTGCCCCTACTAATTCATAAACCCAAAAGGGTTTAAATTAAATTTTTCTGTTTTGTTTTACCGTAAAACCCACGCCCTTTTAAAAACCCCTAAAAAGGGTAATTTTTGCCAGCATATTTCTTTTCGCAATTTAACCAGGGGTTAATTTAAACGTTGTTTGCTTTTTGGGCCTAAAAAAAATTTTTTTTTCACCCCCAAAGAAGACATTTGCCTGTACTAAATTTATACCGAAAGGGTTTAATTTTTCCCTGTTTGGGGTTTTTTTTCAGTAAAATACACATGTTTTTAAACGGGACATCAAGTAAATTTTCCCGCCATTTGTGGGGCGAATTTTACCCAAGGGGTTTCCCAAGCTTCTTTTGGGGTTTTTTTTGGATCAAATACAGGGTGGTATTTATATTACAATATCTTTTATAAACAGGTTACATTTTAACAAACATTGTCAGACAAGGGGGAGGCTCTTTACCTGCGGTGTCGTGGCACAAATTCCTGGAGCAGGCCCAGGTCGCAGCACAGCAAGGGGACGTCGCAGCGGGGGTCAACTTGTGAGCCACAACTGCCGCTGTCATCTAGCGCCTGTGCTGACCAGAAAAACCAAGGGTTCTTGATTGGTTGACTAGTCATCCAATTCCCCCCAGATGACATCTGACACCCCCAGCCACGAGCTGGTGGGAACGTCAGACACAACCCTTAGTTGGCATGGCCGGGAGCGGGTCAGCGCCCTCACCTGTCCCTCAACCCCCCCCTCTTTTCCCATCGGTTCCCTCACCCAGAGATATACTATGTGGCCTGGGCTCAGCGCCACATACAGCGAGGATGAACAATTTGAGGAGGCAGCCCAGCAGTTACTTGGCAGCGAAGAAATGGGGCCAAAAATCCCCTACTTCTTGCAGTAGGCGGCAAAGTATAGTTTGTGGAGAGTGGCCTTTAAGGTTATGTTGTGAGGGGTTAGCCTCTGAATACCAAGACAGGTGATTAGGACAGCAGTGACGATGATGATGTAGCCGACCACACTTGGGAGCCGGGTGAAGCAAGGGCTTCATCATCGTCAGGAGAAGAGGGCGTCAGCTTGTGCGTCAGGCAGCGTGTTGTGTGGCCGTGAGTCAGCAGGGTAGCAGCAGTGTGAGATCGGGAGCCAAGCGGCGACAGGGTAGAAAACCCGCTTCGCAGCCCCAAAAAAGTAGGGCACGGACTCGCGGGCAGAATATACCGTGGGGAGCGTTGGGGGGTAAAATCAGATACCAGCGGTGTGGAGTTTTTGTAAACCCCGGGAGAGCCAAATTTGGGTTATGTAAATTGGGGGCGAAAGAAAGGGGAGTAACGTTGGCACCACGGCCCTACGAAACACATGCACGTCAACATCCGGTGGCCGGGGAGAAAGTGGCTCAGATGTGGGGCCATCCTGCCCCGCAGAAATACGCAGCACCCTTGGCCGATCCTTTCAGCTACAAGGCTCCACCACCCTGCAGAGGGAGCGTTTTTTCTTGAATTTTCCCCCCTTTCCCCAGATGCTCCTGCCCTGCTACACATGGCGCCAGCATCTTTCAGAAAGGCATTGCAAAGAGAAAACGTTTGCTCCAACCATCCAAGGGCAGAAGCTGACGGGACCCTTTCCCAAATTGTTGGGACTGCATCCTCCCCCTTTTTAAAATGGGGCCCTTTGCACCGTTCAGAGAAAAAATGGTCGTGCCGAGCCCCGATGGAGATTCCAAGCCCAATTTTTTCCAAAAGGCAGTACCACACTTCATAAAAAGTGAAAGAAGGTGGGCCATCCTTGACTTATCGGGGTTTTGGGCCCCGGTGCACGCTGCGCGGCACGGGGGCTGTAACTACGGCAGGGGCCTACATGTCCTTTTGGCCCATGGTTGAATATGTTCCCCGCCCAGGCACACCCAAAAATTGGGCAAGGGGCCCGCTTTCCCTCCCCGTTGTCAAATGCGGGTCCTGCGCCAATGTCCACCCCCCCCTCTTTTCCCCCCACCCCCCACCATCACCCCACAAATCTCCAAATCAATGTGAGGGGGAAGGTGTAACGCCCCCGGTTTTCCTCGGCGGGGAAAAAAAAAAAAACACACAGGGAGGAACTGCTCGGGTCATGCAGCAAGAAATCGATGATGGGTTTTTTCCGCGCCCCCTGCAAATTGGAACCAGGTAAAGACAATGGGGAAAAATGGTGTCCGCGCTGCCCAAAGGGGGGATGGTCCATGCGCCCTAAAGGGGACGGTTCAATCGGGTTGTAAAAAGGGTTCCTGAAGTTTTCCCCACCGATCTTCAAAGATTCTAAAATGGCCGGGAAAAACGACTTTGGGGAGAAAGAAGCGGTCGGGTGAAAAAGGGTTTTTTCACCCAGGGGGGGGGGACAAGAGAGGGAATTTCAGGGCAGTGGAGGAGGTAAGGGATGAGGAAGACGAGGAAGGCCCCGCAAGCACCGTGGCGGGAATACAGTGGAAAATGGGGCCAGGGAGCCCCTCGGAGTCATTTTGTGCAATGGCCCTCAGCATGCGATTTGCCTGGCTAGTGGCAGCCGAAAAATAAAACCCGCCGGCAAAAGGGATGACTTCCCGGGTTTTCCACCCCCATTGGAAACCCCCCGCTACCCCCCGGGCCCCAAAAAGGGACCTTTTTTCCCCGCTTCGAGGGGAGGACAAACTCAAATACAAAAGGGAAAAACCTCCGAAATCCGTTGGCCGCGCCTATGTGCGGCATCATCCCCCCCTCTGACAGGTCGACCGGGGGGTTTTTTCAAACGCTCCCCGTACTACTGCCGGGCTGCGGGGAAAAGGGGGGGGGCGGACAGTACCAACTCCATCAGCAGCAAAACCCAATCTGGAGTCACTTTAAAGAGCAGCTTCCTTCAAACCCCCGGGGAAAGGGGGGCATTCCCCCAAGCACAGCAGCAGAAACCCAGAGCCGACCCTTAACCAAAAGGTGGGTTCCTACTTGGACAGCACTCTTGGGCCAACCCCCGTTTAGAAGATCCGCTGGACTACGGGGGAGCCCCCAAAATGGGTATTTGGGCCCCCAACTTGCCGAAGTTTTGGGGGGGTGGGAAAAAAGCTGTCCTGCCCGGGCCCGTATTTTGGCATCAAGCGGGTGTTCATTTCAGCGGGGCCATTGTTTCCCCAAGGGGAAAAACCCCTTGTCCCCCGGGAAAAAGTGGAACGACTTTACCTTTGTCAAGATAATCAGGCGTGGGGTCGGCCAGGATTTCCCCCACACCAATGCCTTAGGCGTCAGACTACATCAGCTATGACGCCTCACCCAAACTGTGAAAATGAGTCTGGGTTCAAACTACCTGCCTCAGCCACTTTTCAAATGCCGACACCGCCTGATGCCACACATCTGCTGCCAGTTTCTCCATTTTGCCTCCCACCATCTTAACAGGGACGGGTATTGCCCCCACCTCCAGACTCTGTCATTGTGCCACTCTATGACCTCATGCTGCTGTTGCTGGTGCCGTGACATCCACACTGTGTCATTGTGCCACTCTCTGAGCTCATAATGTTGCTGCCGTCACCTCCACTCTCTGTCATTGTGCCACTCTGTGGCCTACTACTGTTTTTGCCACCTCCAGAATTTCATTGTGCCACTCTCTGACCTCATGTGCTGCTGCCGTGACATCCACTCTCTGTCATTGTGCCACTCTGTGGCCTACTTACTGTTTGTCACCTCCATAATGTACATTGTGCCACTGTCTGACCTCATGCGTGCTGTGGCGCTGCCGTGCCCTCCACACTGTGTCATTTTTGCCACTCTCTGACCCATGCTGCTGCTCCCGTGACCTCCACTCTCTGTCATTGTGCCACTCTGTGGCCTACAAACGTTTTGCCACCTCCAAAATGTCATTGTGCCATGTCTGACCTCATGCGCTGCTGGGGTGCTGCCGTGACCTCCACACTGAGTCACTGTGCCACTCTGGGCCTACTCTGTTTTTGCCACCTCCAGAATTTCATTGTGCCACAGTTGATCTCATGCTGCTGTGGCTGCCGCCGTCACCTCCACACTCTGCCCACTGATGTTGCCACCTGGCCTAAAACTTTTTTTTTTTCCAGCTTTTGCTGCCATGACTTTATCAGGCTACATTCCCTCTTGAGTTTTTTGGTCAGTTTTGCCCTCTTAAGTGCCCAGGGAATTTTATAGTGAAGCGATTCTAAGAGCGGCGGCAGTCATTTACGTGTCATACTAAACCACAACATTGTATGAAGAAAAACCAAAGCTCCCTCTGCATATTTAAGCATGCACAACATTCTACAGCACCCTGCAGGCTCTGTGCAGCCTGGAAATAGCTGTTTTTTAACGCGATTTTCATCCCGAAGCAATTCGGACCGAAACAAATTTTGTTGGGAAATTCGACGAAGTGACCGAATCAAATTTTTGAGAACTTCGCCCATCTCTATACACAACTTGATCAAGTTGTGCACTAAAAACCTCAGGATTTTTACTTGTAGAAAAGCTAAGCCAGTATCGAGCAGTTGAAATGTCTCATTGCATAAAATGTATAGTGATGTGGAGGCATCATAGTGCCTGCTGGCACTGCTCTATTTTGTCTTTTTAGGAATCAGCATTACAGCCACAACGGATAGCACCAGTGTCTATGTCAGTTGAAAGTTGTATAATGTTGTACCGATAGTTAGCCATATAAAAATAGTAGAGTGAAGAAAGGTGAGGCCAAAAGGTATCGCCTGATTTCTTCACTCTTCTATGTCAGTTGAAAAAATGGATGTGGTGGTGGATTTTTCTGTCTTTTCTGCATATCCTTTTGGTTTGCCATTAATGTTTGTGATAGTAAAACCCATTTAAGCTTTAAAGGGGTTTTCTCACCATGCTGTGTCACATAGTCACCAGTCAACTCAACTAAAACACTTCCATTGAGGCTGTTGGTGGATTTCTATATTAAGTTATTACCCATATCTGTCTCTTGCCTATTCCTGAGCTGAGTCCTGTTTAATAGGTGAGATGAAAACTGGCATGAGGCGATTAAATATTTGCGGTACTGGCACAGACCTCTGTGGAGTGAAAACAAGCTTTTTAAAGATGAACAAGCTAATTTTGTTAGAGACAAACACTCCTCGGACCACATCACCTCCTGCTCATCTGATTCACTAATGCAAGAAGAGACAGATATGGATAAGAACCTAAGAGACACACTTGGTGATGAACGCAAGAGCAGATAAAATCGATCTCTTATCCTCTCCTGACCCCATGAGCAATATCACACAGAGGTCAAATGTATTCTTAATAAATGTCATCATTTTCCTGTCACTACATGTTTAAATGCTAAACAGTGTGATAAAACCAGCTTTATTCTTCTCGTTATATATGCTGTAAAAAGTGTTAATCATGAGTTTCTATAAAAAATATTTACGAGCTGTTATCATTGAGATTGCACTGAGAACATCCAAATCCACCATGATAACACAATTACCCCCAGTACTCTTCCTGATGGATACAGTAACTGTCTATTCACCCAAATAAGCAGCCATGTATTACATGGTCCGGCTAAGTCCATTAGTGAAGTAACTGCTTTTTCTTAGCATTCTTCCTGATCCAGCCCCATTAACCTATATAAATTAGTAGGAGGTTAATGTAGAAGAAGAACTACAGATATAAAGATATCATGTACAAGAGACCCATTGTAGTCATGTCTGTGACAACACTGAATACTAGGACCAAATAAAGTACATCAGTGAATTGTGTCTAAAACTGATTGGACAAATTAAAGAAAAGTTTCACTCCTAACAATACACTTTATTTTAATTATCATGAAGCCATTTTTTAAAAAAGTAATTACATTTGTAATTACTGCTGATTATTGTCATTCTATTATACTGCTGCAGCCAAATAAACAATGTTTTTGTGTTTAGTTTTAATTGGTAGACAGACCAGAAACGCAGAACAAAAAAGATAATTAATTGATAATGTACAGAAAAAAGCAAGAGTGGTGTAGTACATCGTTATTCTGCATTATAACTTTACAAAGCGCCGAAAATTTATCATGTATTTGCTGGTATAATTTCAATTTAACTATGAAAATGAGAAATAAAGACTTATTTATCAAAACTGTCTAAAAGAAAAACTGACCTTGTTGTCTCAGCAAATGATCACAGTGAAGTTTTCTATTCACCATTCCTCCAGACAAAATTACAGGAGAAGATGTGTCAATCAAAAATGATTACTATTGTTTAAGTCCCTTTTTTATGTTAAACACAATATTTTAGGAAATTTATTTTGTTTCACTTTTTTTTATTTTTCATCTATCACTTTCAATATATTTTTAATTATAACACCATAAGTCTTGTGCAAGTTTTCCTTTGGAAACAAGCCTTGTATTTGCACTGCTTTAACAGCAATCAGAGCGAGATACTTTACAGCACTTCATGCACCTAGGAGCCTTAAGAACTGATGACTCACTTCCCCAATTCGACTAAATTCTTTATAGGAAAGTTTTCCTAGTCCATGCTACTTTGACCTGGGAAGAATCACTGCGTGCAGTTGAGGTCGAAAGGTGGAACTGTGACTATCTCCTCTTGCTCACTGGTGGATCCAGTACATATCTTTTCACACAGATTGTTCTCCTTTCAGTTAGAACCCGGAGCTGTTTAATAATGAGCAATACAGCTGAGAATCTTTCTGTACAAAACTGAGGAAGTGTCCAGACTATTCTTAGGCCTAGTGACAAGTAGAAAACTGCATGACTAAGAAATCAATAAAACATATTAACAGTGGATAGGAAAAATTAAAAAAAATACATACCAAAAATTCTTAAAAAAATGTGTTGAACATAAAAACATGAGTTAAACAATAACTAATTTTTGATGATAACAACACACACTTTAAAAAGAATTAAGATGAACCTAGTCACAACTGAATATATCCTATCTGTTTACTTAGCAAGCACATCATTAATAGAAACAGAGCGGAGCTTACAGTAGAACTGGAACAAATAGTTATGAGTAGCAAGATGCAGTTATTAATTATAAGCGTTATTTTCTTAGTTTTGCTTGTTTTTGGTTAAGGAGTCTAATCTCCAGGGCTCCAACCTCATGGCCCGGCAGCCGCTCAAATCTAACACGGGACCAATATACAACAGATCCAGATTTGCTCATAGTAGTTTTAGCACTGAGTCTGTATCTTCCCTGTAACTAGATCTAATACATCAGCCCAAAAAATTAAAAGTTGCCCCCAGAGGTCTTTTACTGACTTTGTCGGCTATTCAAAATAAATAAATAAAAAAGTAACACAAAAAAAATCAATGAAACAGGTCAAAACGCAACTTTTAGCCCCATCTCCGTTGACCCTACAACTATATATCACCAATATATAAACATTCATGATGGAAACGTGACACGATTAGAAACATTTTTAGTGCCACTTTTTTAATTAAAAATATTATTTAATTCTATATATAATATATATGCTGTATTATAAATCTACCACATGTTTAGACACTTTTCTCTAACTTTATACCACA
Organism: Phyllomedusa bahiana; assembly: GCA_025379985.1. Taxonomy (NCBI): domain Eukaryota; kingdom Metazoa; phylum Chordata; class Amphibia; order Anura; family Hylidae; genus Phyllomedusa; species Phyllomedusa bahiana. The sequence continues at coordinate 24,395 of JAODAL010012048.1, read as the reverse complement.
TATTAATTATTGCCCATATTTGGTGCACGATGTAACGCATTTAGCTATGCCCCTGTCCATGAAGCCACGCCCCCCCATTGTTGGACATGTCTTAAAAGCACCTAAAAACTATCTAAAACATGTAATAATTGTTGTGTAAGGCATAAACTCCAGTATTTGCCACATATTGCACCACAATTACTGCACAATTTCCATAGTAAATATGCCCATAAGATTTCGCCTTATTTCAGGCAGCTCCAGGCTATCTCCGCAATCAAGTTCAAGCAAAACGAGTGTTGGGATTTGATGCTCTCTTCTGCTTTTCCTTTTACTTAGTTCTGGTATCTGTTAGATTGTCAAGAATTAATATATGATTAATTTTGTAGTACACACAATACACACTTTAAATGTGCTGTTTAAATGATACAGTTTATGTTGTTGTGTCCATTTTTCAAATGTAACTTTAAGTGACTTAGTTAGTGTATTTAGTTTCATATGTACCAAAACGTACACAGTATATTGTTGCTAATAAATTGTATTTTAACTCCTTAACGACCGCCTACTGACTTTTGATGGCAAGCGGTGCAGGTCGGTCCAGTCTGCCAGCGATGCACAGAAAACGTTTTAGTCTGCAGATGAGCGTAAGGTCTCATTTTGCGGCTCCCAGCACAGCTGCTGTGCTGGGAACTTAGCTGTAGTCAACAGCCCTAGAGCAGTCTATGTAAAGTCCTCCGGTCTCTGGCGTCTAACCCTTTGATTTCCCAAGACCATGGCAAGTCAATGGGACTCCTGGTGAACTGAACAATGTCTGTACAGTCAGCCTAGGACCTATGTAGACCATCCCAGGGCTGTCTGAATTAGCAGCCCCGTGGTCAGACGGTACAGACTAGTGGTGCTCCGCCCAGCACTCATCTTTGTGTCACCTGCTGGTGGAGGCTCTGGGAGTCAGAGCTGGGTCGAGAAGCGCTGTGAGCCCATTGGTTATCTTGCCTTGAAGGCGGTTCAGGCATTAAACCAGTGAGTCTGAGGGCTCGGGCTTAAAATCCTTGTTCTCCCTCCCTTCCACCCACACTTATTCCCCACCCTTGGTTGAACTTGAATGGACACGTTCATTTTTCTAACCAGTACACTTACAACTATATACAATATAACTATGTAACTAATGTATCAACTAGACCACACAGAGTCAATAGTATTACCATACCAAGATGGGACAAATCAAATAAATAAATAAAAAAAAAAAATGTTTAATTAAAAATTCTTATTTTGCATACATCCACTCACAAACAAACCCCTACACATATTAGATATTACTGAGCATGGAACCCCTGTAGAATTAATCTGACAGGTTATTTAATTAGAAATCTAAACGGTTTAAAACAAATTAAGAAAAACTCTTACTATGTATTTATATGCTTAGCCAATGTCAGCGGACGGCTTAATTTCACTGGCCGCGTAATATGCGGATGATTTCGCCCCGCAATTTTACCGACGTGTGCTCGGCAGCGGGGGCCGTGGGCGTGGAGGGGGAGGGCACGTCAGAAAGCATCACTGGCACCCCGTAGCATTCATAATTATCACGACCACGTATCCCGCCGTGATAATGACATGTCTGCATTTCCCCTAACCCGCAATCTTCCGTATTTCGCCAGCGGAGAGAGGAGATGGAATCCATAGTTCTTTAGTAGTACGGCGCAAATTACGGACTGAAATCCATCTCAAAATAAGCCGTGTGAACATAGCCTTATGCTGCAAAAAAAATGTTTGTGTAAAATAGTGCAGTCATTTATTTGTAAACTTAAACCATGCCCTCAAAAAATAAAACTTTTCCCATATAAAACAAGTCCTCATACAACTGCGTCACTTCAAAAATTAAAAAACATTATGATTATTGAAACACAGAGAGACAAAAGCTACAAAAAATTGCTGGTCAATAGGGCCTTTTTAGGCCTGGGGCTTATGGGGTAAAGAGTTGCAGGTTAGGAGCAGCTGTCATTATAATTATCATCAATCTAAAATTTAAATGAGAACTAATAATATTAGATGTTCATTTTATTTTTTATGGTTTTGCTACTTATTTGATTGGTGACATTATTTATGTCTCCAGCAGTACAGCAGAGCAGTCATTAAATCCCTGTCCCTACATACAAAACAAAGCTGACCTGGAGCTGCACAAAACAGAAAATATCAGCTAAGCCTGGTTCAGATCTGCACCAAGACTCTGGTGCTTAAAGGAACTCTTATACCACAAGACAATAAAGCACTATTATAAATCTCACATGCTGGGGGAAGGTCAAGTTACAGAATTTGCACTCGGCCCAGGAGCTTTAAATTATGCCCCTGACTATATAACTATCAGCAATAGATACGTTGTTTAAGGGAAGGGACAAAGCTGCCACAAGTAATTTCATGGCCCCATATACAGGGCCGCCAACAGAAATTTTGGGACCCCATACAGCTGAAGCTTCTGGGCCCCCCACTCTTCCCCTCAAACTCCTCCCCCAGCAAACCCGACCTTCCCGTCCAAGCATGCCCACTGCTCTGCCCCCAACAATCACATCGCCCTGCCCCCGGACCAGTAGCTAGGTAGGTAGCCAGACGGGCAGGCAGCTAGAAAGAGTAGCCCAGGGAGAGGATAAGCTAGGTAGACCGGGCGAAAGCCTAGATAGGTAGCATTTCGGAAGCGAAAGCCACACAAGTAGGTATGCCAGTGGGGCGGGCAGGCAACTAGGTACGTAGCAAGTCGGGCAGACAGCCAGCCAGTGTAGGTAAGCCCGGGCAGGCACAAGGTAAGGCAGCACTGTTCGGAGCAGCTCAAGGTCGGGTAGCCGGAGCGGGTAATCTGAGGTAGGTCCCGGCTCGTCGTGCAGTCATAGGTCGGGTAGCCTGTCGCGGGATAGCTCTGTAGGTATGCCGGGCAGGCCGCATAGTGTGGGATGTTCGGGGAGGCAGCTAGGTGGGTAGCTCAGGTAGGTGCCAGTCGGGCGGGGCGGGTAGCTAGTGGGTAGCCGGGCGGGTAGCTAGGTAGGTAGCCAGGCAGGTAGCTAGGTAGGTAGCTGGACAGGCGGGCAGCGTTTCCCTTCCTCCATCCCTCATACAGCCGGGGGGAGAAGTGGGGCCCCACCACAGTTCTGGCTGGAACGCTGCTGGATAGCGAGGTGTCTGGCTCCAGCCAGGGTCAGAAATTACTACATACATGAAGCCTTGCGCGCTGTAGCAGGAGTCGGGACCTCCTCTCTGTCTCCTGCCGATGATGAGGCCCAGCGGCGTGATGCGAAAAATATTTGAATTCATGAAAACACCGCACCCCAAAGGGGCGGGGCCTTACTGTATTCAAATTATTCTCATCCGCCCATCACATACAGAGGAGGAGGGCCCCGGGCTCTTGCTCACAAAGTACGCGCAGAGCAGGCGCTCAATGTAGGTAGACAGATTTCTGGACAGGAGCGGCAGCTGGAAGTACCGTAAGCCGCGCACCTCCCCCCCCCCACCCCAGACACCGTAGGCCCAAGTCGGACAATAGGGAGGGCGCGACCACAACGACTCAACGAAAAAGTCTGCAAGTGTCCCTGGAAGAAAGGAATATTCCCGAGGATGCGGGGCCCCCACCCCAGCATCCGCCCCGCCCTTTACGCCCCAACTGGGACAGCTGGCTGTGGCACAAAACGGATTTTTTGCGTCGCAACAGCGCGAGTAACTATTCGGAGTGCCAAAAAAAAAAAAAAATAATGTGTTAAGAAAAGGATTTTTGTCCCAAAATTTCCCTTAAAAAAAATTTGATTCTGGCACCAAAATCTTTTAAAAAAAAAAAACGTTTTTTTTAGCCTTCGAAGCAAGGAACTTTTTTTTTGGCACCAAAAATCTGTAAAAAAAAATTTTGCAGCCTGTTTTTAGTCTAGTTTAGTCTATGAACTCAGAGCCTGATCTTTTCTCCTCCCCAAGCTGGAGGTTTTTTTAAACAGTTAAAAACCAGTCTTCTATGAACCCCAGAGCAGCACAGATCTGTTCCTTTTTTGGTTTAGGGCCCCGGGCCCACAATTGTGTGTTTTCTTTTTTAGAAGCAGTTTGAAGGTTACTTTTTGGGTGTGGGTTTGTTTTGGGTTTTTAAAATTTTCCCCGGGCCCCCCTTTTTGGGGTGAGGAGGGGCCCGGAAAGCTCGTTTCCATGTTTACGGGACCGGGGTTTGGTAAAAAACCCCAAATGTGATTGTAGACCCATCGCCTATAATTAGGAAAGGGGGAAATTTTCCGCCCGTCAGGGGGAAAACAGTTTTTAAACACAAAAGGGGAAAGAAAAGGGACCTGTAAAACAAGGACAGCTTTGCAAAATGCATCAATTTGCAAATTTTTGGTTTTTTTTAAATGCCCCCTTATTCTGGAAGACCATTTAAATGAAATGGATTTCAATAAGGAGGGGCCCCGAATTGATTAAACGAGGGGGAATTCGTTTAGAATTTCGGGAAAAACTTCGGTTGGAAACGAAGTCGAATTTGGGGGACTTGGGGGTAAACAAAAGTGTGCTTTTGATTGTTAAAAGGGCTGCGACCCAAATGGCCCCTACATGGGGGCAAAGCCCCCCTGGGAGGAAGAAGGGCAAAACCCTGCTTGACAGGGTGCGAGATGAACCCAAAATTCAGAGCCCGGGGCGGGTTTTCTGTGACGTCACCGCATTTATATAAGACCGGGAGCGCCCCCGTGGGAGCCCCCAAAACCCCTCTCACTGTCCCTGATAGGGAAGGTGCTGCGGGCGGGGGATAGCGCTTTTGAAGAACTGATTTTTATACAGCGTTTTTCTGGGGGTGTCTCGCTTTTTCCTCAGGATTTTCCCTCTGACATTTTCCCTTTTTTCTGATTTTTTTGGGGTATTGGATCTGAAAATCCAAGTTTTTGGCGTCCACTGCAGCTGCATATACATTCAATATCCAAGTGGGGTTCTAAGCCAGTTCCTGTTGTGATTCATTTAAAGAAACTCAGCGTTTTTTTCAATTACCAAATAACCACTTCATTTTTGGTGATGAATTCTATTGCGCTAATTTTCATCCAGGGGTTTTAATAGCGTTGTTTCTGATGGCTGTGCTGACAAAATTTAAACCGTCTTCTTTTTACAACGCCTAATTTTATTATATTTTTTTTTGGCTAGCCGCTAATTCACAAGCAAGGCGAATCTACCATTGTTATCCTTGTTAATTTGTGTGGCGGAAAACACGACATATTTGTAACACGATTCATGATACTAGTTTGTGCGGCTTCTAATTCTTTGGCGCTATTTACATATCAGGGGGTAATAGAATGCGTTGTTTTGCTGGTGTTGATGACAAAATAAACCGTCTTATCTAACGCCTAATATTTTATATTTTTTTTTGGTAGCCCTAATTCACAGAAGCACATTGGCTTATTACAAACTGTATCTCTTCGTTGTGTGCGTAGAAAACACGCAATTTTGTAAACGCTACTAGTTTGTGCGGACTCAATTCCTTTGGCGCGAAATTTACATCCAGGGGTTAATTAAGCTTTGTTTTGTGGTTGTGCTGACAAAATTAATCCGTCTTTTTCAACGCCAAATATATATATTTTTTTTGGGTTGGGGCATTATCACAATGCAGAAAGGCTAATTACAACTCGTAAGCTCTTGTTGTGTGGAGTAGTAATACACGCTCAATTGTAACCGTACTAGTTGTGCGGCTCAATTCTTTGGCGCAATTTACTTCAGGGGTTATTATGAAGCGTTGTTTTGATGGTGTGCTGTGACAAAAATAAACGTTTCTTTTTCACACGTCCAACCATCTTATATTTTTTTTTGTAGCCTCTAATTTCACAAAGTCATAGCTAAGTACAACTGTATCTCTTGTTGTTTTTGTGGCGTAGAAAACACGCAATTGTAACACGCTATCTGTTTGTGCGGCTCAATTCTTTGGCGCAGTTTTACATTATCCAGGGTTAAGTTAAACGTTGTTTTGCTGGTGTGCTGACAAAAATAAACAGTCTTTTTCAATCGCCAATATATTTATATTTTTTTTTGGTAGCCTAATTCACAAGCAAAGGCTTATTACAAACGTATCTCTTCGTTGTGTGGTCGTTAGTAAACACGCACATTGTAACTCGCTACTAGTTTGTGGCGGCTCATATTCTTTGCGCCAATTTCATGCCAGGGTTTTAATTAAGCGTTGTTTTGCTGGTGTGCTGACAAAAAATAAAAAACCGTCTTTTTCAACGCCAAATATATTTTTTTTTTTTGGGTAGCCTAATTCACTCATGCAAAGGCTTATTACAACGCTGTATCTCTTGTTGTGTGCGTAGATTCAACACGCAATTGTAACACCCGCTACTAGTTTGTTGGGCTCAATTGCGTTTGCCGCCATTTACGTCCAGGGGTTCATTAAGCGTATGTTTGCTGTGTGCTGACAAAAAAGTATAAACCGTTTCTTTTTCTCGTCTTCAAAGCCACAATATATATATTTTTGTATTTGGTAGCCTAAATTCACAAGCAAAGGCAATTACAACTATCTCTTGTTGTGTGGCGTAGAAACACGCAATTGGTAACACTGCTCACTAGATTGTGCGGCTCAATTCTTTGGCGCAATGTACATCCAGGGGTAATTAACGGTGTTTTGCTGGTGTTGCATGACAAAAATTAAACGTCTTTTCAAAGCCGCAAAAATATTTTTATATTTTTTTTTGGTAGGCCTAATTCACAAGCAAAGGCTAATTACAACTGTATCTCTTGTTGTGTGGCGTAGGAAGAAAACACGCTATTGTAACCGCTACTAGTTTTGTGCGGCTCAAGTCTTTGGCGCAATTTACATCAGGGCGTTAATTAAGCGTTGTTTTGCTGGTGTGCTGACAAAATTAAAACGGTCCTTTTTACAACGCCAAATATATTGATATTTTTTTTTTGGTAGCATAATTCACAAGCTAAAGGCTAATTTAAAAACTGTATCTCTTGTTGTGTGGCCGTAGAAAACAGCAATTGTAACCTCGCTACTAGTTTGTGCGGCTCAAATTCTTTGCGCAATGTACATCCCAGGGGTTATTTTATGGTTGTTTTGCTGATGTGCTGTCATAAAAATTAAAACGTCTTTTCAACGCCATATATGTATATTTTTTTTGGTAGCTAATTCATAAGAAAGGGCTAATTTCATCTGTTATCTCTTGTTTGGTGTGGCGTTGAAAACACGCAATTGTAACACGATACTCGTTTTGAGGCTCAAGTTCTTTGGCGCCCTTTACATTCCAGGGGTTAATGTAGCGTTGTGTTGCTGGTGTGCTGACTCAAAAATAATACCGTCTTTTTTCAACGCCACATTTATATATATTTTATTTTTTGTAGCCTAATTCACAAGCAATGCTTAATTACAACTTGTAATCGCTCTGTTGTGTGGCGTAGAAAACTCGCAATTGTAACACGTACTAGTTTGTGCGGCTCAATTCTTTGGCGCAATTTACATTCCAGGGTTAATTATGCGTTTGTTTTCGCTGGTGTGACTGATCAAAAATAAAAAAAAAAAATAAACCCCGGGGGTTCTTTTTCAAAGCCAAATAATATATTATTTTTTGTGTAGCCTAATTTCACAAAGCAAAAGGCTAATTACAACTTTATCTTTGTTGTGTGGCGTAAGAAAACACGCAATTGTACACGCTACTTAATGCTACTAGTTTGTGCGGCTCATTCTTTGGCGCAATTTTACATCCAGGGGTAAATTATAGCGTTGTTTTGCTGGAGCTGTTGTGACAAAAATAAATATACGTCTTTTTCAACGCCAAATTTATACTATATTTTTTCTGGGTAGCCTTATTCACAAGCAAAGGCTAATTACAACTTATCTTTGTTCGTGTGGCGTAGAAAACACGCAATTGTAAACGCTACTAGTTTGTGCGGCTCAATTCTTTGGCGGCAATTTAATCCAGGGGTTAATAATAAGCGCTTGTTTTGTGGTGTGCTGACAAAAATAATCCGTCTCTTTTTCATCGCCAACATATAGATATCTTTTTTTGGATAGGCCTATAATATCATCAAGCAAAGGGCTAATTTTCCAACTGTATCTCTTGTTGTGTTAGTCGTAGCAATAATCACGCAATGTAAACGCTATAGTTTTGTGCGGCTCAATGATCTTTGTGCGCATTCCATCAGGGGTTAATTAAGCGTTGTTTTGCTGGTGTGCTGACAAAAATAATACGTCTTGTCAACGCCAAATATTTTTTATTTTTTTTGGTAGCTAATTCACAAGCAAAGGCTAATTACAAACTGTTGCTCTCTGTTGTGTGGCGTTAGAAAAACACGCATAGTAACAAGCTATTGTTTGTGCGGGCTCAAGTCTTTGCGCAATTACTGCAGGGGTTAATTTAACGCGTTGTTTGATGGTGTGCTGACAAAAAATAAACCGTTATTTTTCACGCCCAAATATAATATAGATATTTTTTTGGTAGCCTAATTCACAAGCATATAGGCTAATTACAACTGTATCAGCTTGTGGTGTGGCGTAGAAAAACACGCAATTGTAACATGTACTAGTTTGTGACGGCTCTATTCTTTGGGCGCAATTTAGATCAGGTGGTTAATGTAAGCGTTGTTTTGTGGTGTGCTGACAAAAATAAAGCCGTTTTTGCAACGCAAATATATATATATTTTTTTTGGTAGCCTAATTCACAAGCAAAGGGCTTAGTTTCATAATAAGCCATGTACTCATCTTGTTGTTGTGGAGTAGAGAAACACGGCAACTCTGTAAACACGCTACTAGTTTGTGGGTCATATTCTTTGGCGCAAATTTACATCCAGGGGTAATTAAGCGTTGTTTTGCTGGTGTGGCTGACAAAAATAAACCGTCTTTTTTCAACGCCAAATATATATAGATTTTTTTTTGGAGCCTAATTCACAAAGCCAAAGGCTAATTCCAAACTGTATCTCTTGTGTTCTGTGGCGTAGGAAAACACGCAATTGTAACACGCTACTAGTTTGTGCGGCTCAATTCTTTGGCGCATTTACATCCAGGGTTATATTAAGCGTGTGTTTTGCTGGTGTGCTGACAAAAATAAACGTCTTTTTCAACGCCAAATATATATATATTTTTTTGGTAGCCTTATTCACAAAGGCAAAAGGCTATTTACACCGTATCTCTTGTTGGCTGGCGTATGAAATCACGCCATTGTAACACGGCTACTAGTTTGTTGCGGCTCGATTCTTTGGACAATTTACATGCCAGGGGTTTAATTTAAGCCGTGGTTTGCTGGTGTGGTGCTGACAAAAATAAACCGTCTTTTTTTTCAACGCCAAAGTATATATATTTTTTTTTTGGTAGCCTTAATTCAAAGCAGAAGGCTACTATTACAACTGTGATCTCCTTGTTGTGTGGCTGTAGGAAAACACGCAATTTGTAACACGCCTACATGTTTGTGCGGCTCATATTCTTTGGCCGCTCAATTTACATCCAGGGGTTAATTACGCGTTGCTTTGCTTGGTGTGTGACAAAAAATAAACAGGTCTCTTTCATACGCAAAATATATATATTCTTTTTTTGGTAGCCTAATCACAAAGCAAAGGCTAATTACAATGTATCCTCTTGATGTGTGGAGTTGAAATGACAAACACGCATTGTAACACGCTACTCGTTTGTGAGGTCTCCAATTCTTTGGCGCAAATTACATTCCAGGGGTTATAATGAAGCGTTGTTGTGCTGGTTTGTGCTGACAAATAGTAAACCGTCTTTTACAACGCCAAATATATATATTTTTTTTTTTTTTGGTAGCCTAAGTCTCACAAGCAGAATGGCTAAGCTACAATAACTGTTCTCTTGTTGGTGTGGCGATAGGGGAGAAAAACGCAATTGTAATCCCGCTACTAGTTTTTGTGCGGCTCCTCAATTTTTGGCGCAATTTACATCCAGGGGTTAATTAAGCGTTGTTTTGCTGGTGGTGATGACATAAAATAAACCGTCTTTTTCTAACGCCAAATGGTTATATATATTTTTTTGGTAGCTAATTCACAAGCAAAGGCTAATTTTACTACTGTATCTCTTGGTGTGTGGGTCTCAAGCGTTGAAACACACGCAATTGTAACACGCTACTAGTTTGTGCGGTCAATCTTTTGCGCAATTACATTCCAGGGGTTTTAATTAAGGTTGTTTTGTGGTTGTGCTGACAAATTAACCGTCTTTTTCAACGCCCAAATATATATATTTTTTTTTTGGTAGGCATAATTCCACAAGCAAAGGCTATTTACAACCGTACTCTCGTGTTGTGTGGCGTAGTAAACACGCAAATGTAACACGCTATAGTTTGTGGGCTCATATTCTTTGGCAGCCATTTACCATCAGGGGTGAATTAAGCGTGCTTCTTGGCGGGTGTGCTGACAAAAAAAATCAACGTCTGTTTCAACGCCACAAGCTATATATAATTTTTTTTTGGTAGCCTCAATTCAACAAGCAAAGGCTATTTACAAAAAGCTGTATCTCTTGTTGTGTGGCGTAGTAGAAAACACGCAAATAGTAACACGTAATAGTTTGTGGATCCTATTCTTTGGGCGCATTTTACATCCAGGGGTTAATTAAGCGTTGTTTTGCTGGTGTGCTGACAATTATTAAACCGTCTTTTTACAACGCAAAATATATATATTTTTTTTTGGTGAGCCTAATTCACAAGGCCAAGGCTAATTAAACTGGCTAATCTCTTGTTGTGTGGCGTAAGAAAACTCGCAATTGTAAGCACGCTGACTTGTTTCGGGCGGCTCAATTCTTTGGCGCAATTTACATCCAGGGGTTAAGTAAGCGTTCTTTTGCTGGCTGTGATGTACCACAAAATTAAACCGTCTTTTTACGCCAAATATATATCTTTCTTTTTTTGGTAGCCTAATTCACATGCAAAGGCTTAATTACAACTGTATCTCTTGTTGACCGCGTGGTGGCGTACGAGAATCACGTAATGTAACACGCACTAGTTAGTCGCGGCTCAATATCTTTGGCGCAATTTTACATCCAGGGGGTAATTAAGCGTTGTTTTGCTGGTGTGCTGACAAAAATAAACCGTTCTTTTCATCGCCAATTTATTATATTTTGTTTTGCTAGCCTAATTCTCAAGCAAAGGACTAATTACAACTGTATCTGCTTGTTGTGTGGCGTACGAAAACACGCAATTGTTAAAAGCGACAGTTTGTGCGGTCTCAATTTCTTTGGCGCAACTTTTAATCCAGGGGTTTAATTAAGCGTTTGTTTTGCTGGTGTGCTGACAAAATATAAACCGTTTTCTTTTTCAACGCCGTAGAATACTATAGTATTATTTTTTTAGGTAGCTATTCACAATCAAAGGCTAATTACAACTGTATCTCTTGTTGTTGTGGCGTAGAAAACACGCAATTGTACACGCGATAGCTTTGTGCGGGTCTCAATTCTTTGGCGCAATTTACATCCAAGGGGTTAATCTAACGTTGTTTTGCTGGTTATTATTGTGCTGACAAAATTAACCGTCTTTTCACGCCAAATATATTTTATTTTTCTTTTGGGTAGCCTAATTCAATGCAAAGGCTATTACAACTGTATCTCTTGGTTGTGTGCGTAGAAAACACGCATTTGTAACACGCTTATAGTTTGTGCGGCTCAATTTCTTTTGGCAATTTACATCCAGGGGTTAATTAAGGTTGTTTTGATGGTGTGTGACAAAAATAAACCCGTCCTTTTTCAACGCCAAATATATATAGTTTTTCTTGGTAGCCTAATCACAAGCAAAGGCATATTTACAAACTGTATCTCTTGTTGTGTGGCGTAGAAAACACGCATTATTGTAACACGCTACTAGTTTTGTGCGGCTCATTCTTTGGCGCAATTTTACATCCATAGGGTTAATTATAGCGTGTTTTGCTGGATGGTTGTGCTGACAAAAATAACCGTCTTTTCAACGCCCAAATTATATATATATATTGTTGTAGCATAATTCACTCAAGCAAGAGGCTTATTTACAACTGTATCTCTTGTTGTGTGGCGTAGTAAGAAAAACACGCAATTCGTAAGCACGCTACAAGCTACTTGTTTGTGCGGCTTCAATTCTTTGGCGCAATTACATCACAGGGGTTATTTAAGCGTTGTTTTGCTGGAAGTTGTCCGCGGGTGATGAAAAATATAAACCGTACTTTTTCAACGCCAGAAGTATATATTTTTTTTTTTGGTAGCCTATTATTAACAAGCAACAGGCTAATTACAACTGTATCTCTTGTTGTGATGGTCGTAGATAAACCAGCCACAAATTGTAACACGCTACTAGTTTGTGCGGCTCATTTCTTTGGCGCAATTTAACCTCCAGGGGTTAATATGCGTTTGTTTTGCTGGTGTGCTTGACAAATATAAACCCGTCTATTTTAAAATACCGAATTATATACATTTTTCTTGTAGCATAATTCACAGCAGAAGGTAATTAAGCCTGATTGTGCTTTTACATTTAGTTAAAAACACACCAGTGTTGTAAACGACACATACAAGTATATTTGTCTGGCCAGTTGTGGAGCGACATCTGATATCCAAGGGTTACCAAAGCTTGTTTACTGGTTCGCATTTGGAGTCAAAAACTAGGGGTGGATTTTATCAATATACAGATAGCTTTCATCAACAGGTGTCCTGTACAGTTTAGAGTACAAAAACAGTTAGGTCAGGACCAAGAGGGAGGGTGGCAGGCTCTGCAACTGCGAGGGCAGTGGCAAAACATTCATGATAACGGCCCAGGTCGCCAGCACAGCAACAGGGGACGTCGCCAGCAGGGGCTCACTCGAGTGAGGCACAATACTGCAGCTGTTTAATCTAGTCATGGACGGTCTGTGTTGTTCAGCAACCCAAAGGGTTCTTGATTGGTTGACTAGGTCATCCTCTTCCTCCCTGATGACATCTGACAAACCCCAGCCAAGAGGTCGTGTGGGAAACTCAGACCACAAGACACTTAGTTGGCATGCACGGGGGCGGGTAAGGCGGCCCCCTTACATCTGTCCTCAGCCGCCTCTGTCCCATCCAGTTTCCCTCAGCCAGGGATCTTACTATGTGGTTCTGGCTCAGCGCCCACTATATAGCGAGGGGAACAATATGAGGAGGGCAGTCAGCAGCTACTTGGCAGCGAAGAAATGGGGCCCATTATATCCCAGCTTCTTGCAGTACGCGAAAAGTATAGATGTGGAGAGGTTGGCCATCGGGAAGGTAATGTGGTGAGAGAGTCAGCCTCGGCTTGACCCAGACCCGGTGATGAGACGTGGAGTGACGATGAAACACAAATAGTATGATGATTGTAGCGACGCACTTGGGAGCAGTGTGATGCTCAAAGGGGCTTCATCTACGTCAGGAGAAAGAGAGCGATCAGCAGCTTGCGGTCAGGCAGCGGCGCATGCCAGCAGAAGTGGGTTGTTGTGGCCGTGAGTAGCAGGGTCCTTAGCAGGCAGTGTTGTGGTCGGGAACAAGCGGCCACGGTGGTAGAAAACCGCTTCTCGCAGGAAAGAAAGTAGCGGCACAGTGGGCACTCAGCGAAACATGCTCGCTAGCGGCCGGCAGTAGTAGTCACTCAGTGGGGGGTGTAGCGTCTGGATCGGTTAAAATCAGCTGCTCGGCGGTGTGGGCAGTTCTTTGCTTAGTGACCACCGGAGGAGCCGAATATGGGTTATGTAGTATATGGGGGCAGAAAGTGAAGCGTGGCAGGGAGCTTAAGTTGCACAAACGGCCCTGCGTCAACATCATGCTGCGTCACCATCGGTGGCCTGGGAGAAACGTGGCTTAGATTGTGGTGGGTCCTCTCTGACGCTCTCCCAGCCAGCAGGCCCGCAGCGGCCAGTGGCTCCACGCTTGCCATTTCAGACAGTCATAGGCTTCCACCACCTCTGCAGAAGGAAGGCTGTTTCTCTTTGACATCCTCTCCCGGTCCAGATGCTCCTGCTCCATCGCTACTCATGGCGCCAGCAGTCGTTCAGAGATGAGGCGATTGTAAAGAGACAACAGTATGCGTCAACCATCCATAAGGTGCAGCAGCTGACCGATGCTCCTGTCGCCAAGTTGTTGGTACTGCTCAGTACCTCCTTTAAATGGTGGGACTCTGCAACCATTTCAGAGAACTTAATGGCTTTGACGAGCCGAGATGGAGTAGTTCCAAGCCGAATTTCTCTTTCCAAAAGGCTTAAGTACCAGCACTTCATAAATCATGTAGAAACAGAAAGTGGGTTCAGTCCTTGAGTTATCAGTTTGTTCCCAAGGTACACGGCAGCAGCTAGCGGACGTATGGAGCTGGTAACTCCGGTCTGGGCAGGGTACATGTCCTTTAGGCCCCCACTGGGGTGAATGTGCTTCCTGCCCAGGCACAACAACAACTTGGACAGGAATGACGCCGTTTCTCCTCCACGTTGTCATAACTGCTGCTCCTGCGCCATTGTCGCGTCCTCCTCCCTCACCCATCCATCTCCAGCCTCAATCAAGTACTGGCCCTCATCATACCACATGTGTAGGGCACAGCGTGGTCACGCGTTCTACACCTAGCTTGTCCTCGCGCTGAACGATTAGTCAAACAGGGGAGGAACTGCTCCGCGCTTCAGCAGCTAAGAAATGGATCGTGTGGCTTTTCTAGCGCAACTGCTCAAATCGGAAACCATGGTGACGGACAATGGGAGGAAACATGGTGTCCGCGGCACGAGGAGGATGGTCCATGCGCCCTGCATGGGTGTGAGCGCACGTGTTCAATCTGGGTTGGTTAAAAAGGTTCCTGAAGTCTTACCCCCACCGAATCTTCAGAAATTCTGAAAATGGCCAGGAAAACTGTGCATGCACTTTATCCATTCGTACAAAGCTGAGGAACACCCGCCCTCTCCTCGAGTCTGCGAGCGACAGAACGGCCTCCCAAACACGCTCTGTTAGTTTGCGATGTCTTCCTCCCGCTCTGGAATTCCAGCCTGCACATGTCTGGACCGGTACTGTGATTTAACAGAGATAGGCCATTAACTGTTTTTTGATGATCCAGGCCAGACCAGAAGTATCTCCCCTGTGTACTTTGATGTCAGCCGTGGCAGCTCATGCGTGACACCTGCAGTTTTGTTGTAGGCCATTCGAGGAGGCACGTTATTTGTTCAGTCGCCAGGAATCGGGATGAAATACCGTCATTACACTGCCTTCATGTCCTGGAACAGATGTGAAAAAATCTGTCTGGGCAGGGGACATGGAGATGTGGCGACTTAAATCTTCGTGGCCAAATGAGTGGTGGGGGACTGAATGGAGGAGGCGGAGGAGGAGGAGGACCATTGGAGCAGTAGCATTGTACTGGGGTGATATGAGTGGATTTTCTACCAGGTGGACAAGAGAGGAGGAGCAGGAGCAGCTGGAGGAGGGGGATGGAGATGGTGGATGTCGAGGCAGATGAATCCCAAGCACCGTGGCAGTTACTGTGGAAATGGAGGCGGGAGCCCTCGGATGATCACTTGTGCAATGGCCGCCAGCATTGATTATTTTGCAGGCTTGTGACAGACGTATAGTCGCATCCGGCTGAGGGATGACTTCTAGGGATCTCACCCATTGGACCCTCGCTACAGGTCCAAATGGGACCTTTTTCAGCTATGAGAGGGAATAAGACAAACTTCGCAGAATACTATAGGGAATATCCTCCGTTATACAGGTTGGCCGCTTGCCTATTGCTGTCGGACATAGTTTCCCTCCTCTGAACAGGTCTGACCCGGGGGGTTCGCCTCAGCGGCCTCACGTACTACTGCCGCGGCCTGGCTGGGGGAGGTGGGGAGGTAGGAGCCGTACCAGCTCCATCAGCCAGTAAAAAAAATACTTAAGTTGGAGTCACTAATGAGCCAGCTTAGTTCCTGCACCCGCCTAGTGGAGGAGGGCAGTCACCAGCTGCAGCAGCAGCAGGACCTGGAGCATTCCCTGAACAACTGGTTGTTGGCCTACTTGGACAGCCTTCTCCCACTCAGTTAGACGATCCGCTGGGACTATCTGGGCAGCCAAACTGGATGTGTCGGCGCAACGTGCCGGACGAGCTTCGCTAGGTGGTACGATGACTGTCTCTTGCACCGCCAGTCAGTGTGGCATCAGAGCGGGTGTTCAGTGGGCGGGGGGGGCCATACGTTACACCAAGGTGAACCGCGTGTCCTCGGGAAATGTTAGAGACGACTGACCTTTGTCAAGATGAATCAGGTGTGGACATCGGCAGGATTTCACACACATGCCTTAGGCGTCAGTCTGGGTTCAAAGACTACTGCCCTGCCAACTTTTCTGTATGCCGCCACCGCCGTCTTGATGCACACATTTGGACTGAATACGTTTTCCTTCTGCCTACCACGTCTTTTACCAGGGACTGGTATTGCACCCACACAAAACTCTGTCATTGTGCCACTCGATGTGCTCGGCTGTGCTGCTGTTGCTTGTTGCCCTGTGACATCCACACTGTGTCATTGTGCCACTCTGCGGCTGGTACTGGTACTGTTTTGCCACCTCCAGAATGTCATTGTGCCACTCTCTGTCCTTCATGGATGTTGCTCCTGTCACTCACCTCCACTGCTCTGTTCTATTGTGGCCACATGCTCTGACGTCATGCTGGCTTTTTTTTTGGCACCCCAGGGTGGTGGCCGTGGGACCTCCGCTCTCTGTCTTTGTTGTCCCGCTGTGGCCTTAAATACTATTTTGCTCACCTGCAGAATGTCATTGTGCCACTCTCTGACCTCATTGCTGCTGCTGTGACTCACTGTCGTTGCCTCCACACTGTGTCCATTGTGCACTGCCTGACCTCATACTGCTGGACTGCCGTGCCCTCCACACGGTATCATTGTGCAAGTCTGTTGCCTATTACTTTTTTGCCGCCTCCATAATGTCATTTGCCACTGCCTGACTACTAGACTGCTGCGCCGTGACCTCCACCAGACTGTGGGTTTGTTGCCACTTCTGTGGCTTAATATGTTTTTCGCCTCCATAATGTGATCTGTGCCACTGTGGCCTCATTACTGCGCCGCCGTGACTCCACCACTGTGTGATTGTGAACTCTGTGGGGCCTACATACTGTTTTGCCAGTACCCTCCTTCCAGAATGCCATTGTGCCACTGTCTGACCTCATACTGCTGCCGCCGTGACCTCCACACTGTTGAGATTGTGGCCACTCCTGTGCCCTATATACATGTTTTTCCGCCTTACTGATTGTCATTGTGCCACTGATCTGACCTCTTACTGCTGCCGCCGTGACCTCCACAACTGTATCATTGTGACACTCTGTGGCCCTAATACTGTTTTGCCGCCTCCAGTAATGTACATTGTGCCACTGCCCCCTGACCTCATTACTGCTGCGCCGTGACTCTACAACTGTGTGATTGATGCCACTCTGTGGCCTAATTACTGTTTTGCCCACCATCAGAATGCACTTTGTGCACTGTCTGAACCTCATACTGCTGCCGGCAACGTTGACCTCCACACTGTGTGATTGTGCCACTTCTGCTGGCCTAATAATCTTTTGCCGCATCCTGAATTTGTCATTGTGCCACTGCATGACCTTCCATTGCTGCTTGCTGCCAGACCTCCACCACTTGTGATTGTGCCACTCTGTGGCCTAATTACTGTGTTTGCCGCCTCCTAGAATGTCATTGTGCGCACACTGCAAGACCTCTTGCTGCTGTGGCTGACGCCGTCACCTCACACTCGATCAACTAATGTTGCCACCTGAAGCTCTCTGCTTGTTTTTTTCCAGCTTTCGCTTTAGCATGACTTTTATCAGGCTTACATACCGCTTGAGTTTTTGGTCAGTTTTGACCCTCTTAAGTGCCCAGGGAATTTTTATAGTGAAGCTGGATTCTAAGAGCGGCTGCAGGATGTTGCGTTGTCTTACTAAAACACATAAATTGTATAAGGTACCAAACAAGCTCCCTCATGCATACTTTAAGCCATGGCAAAAACGTTCCTTTACAGACACTGCAGGCTCTGGGCAGCCTGGAAATAGCTGTTTTTTAAAGTGATTCGTGCCGAAGTAATTCGGGGACCGAAAACGAATTATTGTCGGAAATTCGGCGACGTGGAGCGAACCGACATTTTTGGAGAAATTCGGCCATCTCAGATACAACCTTTAAACATAGGCAGTGGTAAATATTGGCTGTTATCTCACTGTGAAACATGTGAACATTGCAACATAAAATCCTCCCAAAAAAGGTACAAAGAATCAATTTATTTCAGCAATAATTAAATATATTATTTTTTGTTCTAAGCAAGCTCATAATAGGGAAAAAGTAATCTGATGTTGTTTATACAATGATTTTATTTTCAATTTTAATTATCTCGAAAGTAATTATCTCTTGAGGAAGATAGCAATTCCATTACATTAAGCCAAAGTCTGTTGTTTTTTAACTAGTAATGTGAAAGTTAATAATGGATATTTAGTATTTCTATAGAATCGTGCTTTATAAATAACATACACAGTACAGGAATACACTATCTGTAGTTATATTGGATACAGAGGTAGCAGTTGCACCCAGTGGCTGCCCCATAATTAGACACTGGTATTACAAATGGCACACGGTTGGTGGGGGCTGTGTTACAGGTTTGCATTGGGGCCAGGAGCTTCAAATCACACCTGATTTCACAGCTGAAAAAACTTGGCATATCACAAACAGCATTGTTGGCCCATTGACATTATCATATAATGAGAATTCAGATTATGTTCCTGGCAATAAATTCATGTACTGCAAAACTATAAACCAAGTCTATGGTTCCACAAATCCCATATGATCAATAAGAATTCAGTGCAGAGTAATTGGATCATTACCTGACATCTTAATAAATGTGGTCAAAAATCACAGTTGTAGATGGACCCTGCTGATCTCTCTGTAATCTTCTTTATACTAATGAGACTTTATATTTTGTGGCTGCTTAGTTTAATCAAACCTGTAACCTATAAAAAATAAATTTTTATATCCGATTTTAGGAAAAAGGTCAGTTTATTATGACTAGGACATCTGTTTACTATAATATCAATGGTTGCTTATTTATTAACACTCAGTGAGCACTGCTGTACTTGTTGTGTATGTCTGCTTTTGACATTTCAGCCACCACAGCATGCACCAGTTTATTTGTTTCATTACTGCTTGACTGATGTTGTCTTTTTGTATATTCCATTTGGAGTGTGCTTCCCTCTATCTTACATACATTACATACCGCTTTTAATTTAAGTATAGCCAAATCTTACTGCCCCAAATGTGTCGAAGGCTTTGGCTTCAGGAGAGGTGAGTCTTTTAGAATTGGATGTTATCCAATAAGATTGCCTTCAAATACTAAATGGGCTCAGACAATATGACCTGTTTGAAATGTGCATTGAAAGGGTTGTCTACTTTTTACGAGAATCATATCGTCCCTAATTCCAGCACCGCGTCTCCCTACTCTTCTGTTTTCATTCTGTTATTTCCAAATGGGGATGCTACTGCTTCAGCCATTGATTGACTACTATGGTACAGCGGCCTCTACTTACATCATAATTTGGAGCTCTTCACTTTCGAACGGCTATATAAATTACCCTACCATGAATTTGTAAGTTAGATGTTTACACCCCACCACTGTGTGAAGGGCTAATGAAGAAGAGGCACTTATGTTCAAAGACTGACATGTTGTATTACTCAGAACCTTTCAGTTATGTAGATCAGTGGTTGTTTAAGTTTTTAGATTTAACCATTGTGATCTCACATATATCTATGACTATTTTGAGTCATGAGGAGACTGAGATTAATGGGGTTTTCTTATCTTGTAACATGTTAGGAAAGGTAAATGAAGACTTCTTTTGATATTGCCTTGGTCAAAAGATAAGAGATTTTATCTGTTCTTAGTGCATACAAGTGTCTCTAGCTTACTGTCCAAATCTCCCTTCCTGTTTAGACAGAGAGCAAGGATTGGCTTCACCATGGTCGGAGGGAGCAGAGTCTTTATCGCTAACAAGCATAGCTTACTTTTGAAATGCACTTGTTTTCACTCCTTGGAGCCTTTTAGTTTTGTTTTTATACAGATTAAATCTTCTGCACTTATGTCACTGTAACAATCAACTAGTTATAGAGGAGCTAAATATGCCAATTACTGCTACAGATCCACCCACAACCTGACCAGGAAATGTGAGTCTGAAGTTGCATGTGACTCTAAAACAATATAGTGAGAAACTCCTTGTGCTTGTATGGGAAATGGATATGAAATGTAGTAAGATATAACAGATTATCTGAATCAGTAACCAAGCCAGGTCTTATTCTCTCACCTTATTGAAAAGACATTACAAGGACATCACACGATAAGGGCAAAAGGTGGCTTAATAAAGTGCTCAAAATAAGCTGCTTAGCTGTACATTCATACAAGTCACTTGGCAGATAATATAGCTATTGTGGTATCAAACTCCAAAATTTAAAGAAACATTAGGAACCCATTATGACAAATAAATTCTTCATGTACAGACAACAGGTTGATAACAGCGATAGAAAGCTTATCAAATGATAGCGAAACCAATCATGTCTTTTTTATTGTGTAGGATTTTCTGACTTCAGAGAAGGAATTGTGTATGTTGAGCTACAGTAGGTTAAGCCTCTCATTGTCACTATTGCATCAAAGCCAACATAAGCATGCAGTAGATGATGTACATTTCTTTCAATATATTGTTCTCACCATGGGTATAAAAAAGCATTGGCAGAAAGAGCTTCTGGCTGGTAATGTACTACACTGGGTCATTAATTATCACATGGCTAGCTGTTGCAATGCCTGGGGCTATGATCTTTATGGGCCAAGAATATTAGCCAGCTCATCATACTTTATTCTGTAGTGGTGGGCAGGTCCATGAGTGACAAATGCCATCACTTGCAATCCACCTCCAGGCTTCTGAAAATGTTGTAGGAGGTAAAAACACTATGTCCAACACTATGGCAAGGAGAATATGATACAAAATGGAATAAATGTCCAATACAGTATATGATTGACCAAGCAGAAATGGTTTAGGCAAAAAAGTGTCCATGTCATTTTCATTATTTAGTTAGAGTTTTATTTCAGCTTTCATTTTTACAAGATTCATGATGGATATTGAAGATTTGTTAGGTCTGGTTAAAATATGTTCAAGGAATTGTTATTGTTGCCATCTATAGTGTATTCGATGGATCAAAAATGTTGCATTTTTTCCGATCTGATCACACCCAATAACTACTATGCTAAATTGTTCATAGGTCCAATTTCAGCCTTTGATGTGTCAAATGGGATGCTTAGTGAACCGCATACAGCTTGTTGCATATGGCATTCCCATCCAGATTAGCACCAGACCATTGGACATATGTGAATCCAGCCTTATGATCCACCAGAAATAGAACAACAAAAGGAAATTAAAAAAAATATATAGAAAACTATAGCCTATAAAATGGAGAGCACCTTACATAAATATCATGTGTGCTCACCAAGCAGAGGACATCTCAAAAACAAAGCCCCACACACTTGGTGATCCCACATAGCCAGCTGAACCAAATACAGTCAGAAGTAAGTCCCGTTAAGCAAGGGGAAGGTAAATCTCATCATCCTTATCAAAAACAGTACCAGAAAGAAAGGAAAATTACAAATATTGTGGCAGAGCGATCACAGGTCGTTGCATGTTTCTGCGGAATAATTTTCATAAAGAAATCAGCAGGAGATATGCCACCGAAGACCTTGGCTTAGTGTTACTAACACTTCCTACTTGTAGGATAACTGCTAAGCAGCTTTATAAGGGCTGGCTTTTCTGGAGCGGCTATGGAGTTAGGTGAGAGGCTGTTTCCACTTTCCAGGCCGGCTTTTGGCAGGTCTTTAAAGGCCATAAAAGCCTGTTACTCCAGGTGAGCAGAGGGTGTGGTTTGCTACCTGACATTGGAGCAGCAGTGGCACTGGAGAGAGGCTCTGACTACTAAAGGCTTGAGGGAAAGCCTGTATCATATCGTATGGTGAAAGTACAGAGTTTTTGTGGTGCTGGAGAATAGGTCTAGACCACTTTAGAGAGGGTCTCCATACATGTTAAGTTAGTCTTATGTTTATGGTTTTGTTTGGATTGTTGTAAACCTGTGCCTGAATAAAACAGGATGAGGCCAGAAAGAGAAGCCTGTTGTCAGAGTGTTGGTGTGCCAGTTCACCTACCAAAAGCGATAATCCCATGGGCTAAGCCTGATGCCCAGAACGGTCCAAGATGGCATCCAAGTGCAAGTGAAGATCACTTTTTAAATAAGTAAGTTCCAATAAAGGGTGTTTAGACCAAGTGAAGTAAACCCTTGAGAGGGGGAAAACGACACTCCACCGCAATATCAAAGATTGTCAAGATCTATGAAGCAGTCAGCAAACCTTCAAATGTGTTCTCCAATGAAATACTCAAGTAATGCACTGCTAAAGTGATTTAGTATGTAATTTATTCTATAAATGAAGGTTTTATGTGTTTCTGGGGCTAAATGCATTAATCCCTCTTCCTCAGGGGATGAAATCTCACCTGGACTGGCTGCTTCTCAGATGGATGATTTTGGATTCAGGGCTTGGAATGTTATTTACTTCACCCTGAGAGGTGAGTCCACTGAGACTGATAATGTTTTGATTTATAGCTATATATTTTTCCCAGTTTCCTACATACTAGAGATCAATATTACGATCCCCTTCACTTTCATTGACTTATAACACATTTTTAAGGTTCTAGTTTTTTTTCTTGTTTTTTTGTCAAAAAGCAATGAAAACTTGACAGGAAGAAGATCTAAGTGCAACAAGAACATTTCAGTTTTTAGTAACAAAATTTATTTTTTAACAAAGTTGACATTTATAATTAGACAATTCTTTTCTGATTTTATTAACATTTTAATGAGGTTCTTTTTATGAATCCAACTACACAAATCTCAGTAATGTTAATATTGTTTCGATGAAATATCTTAAAAGTTGCGATTTGATCATGCAACGCAAAGACATGTCGGTTTAGATTTTTTTTTTCATCTAAAAATATTTTTTAATAAATGGCTGAAAGTAAATATTTGATTAAATAGAAGATAGTGTTTAATGATCACAGAGCCCCCGGGGTTGGGGAAAATTCATTTGTGCCCCCTTTAAATGTAGGTATTTAATTATTTAACAGAAATACACTTTAGAAAAGATAATATATAAATAAATTTTTACTTATTTTGAAGTGTTTTTGGAGGGAAAGGGCCAAATACCATAGGGAAAAAAACGGGTCTGGGAGACCATTCATTCTGCTTTTGCGTGATTTGACCACCATTGAAAGAGCTGTTTTTTGCCACACCACCATGGGCGATACCCTGTTTTGGGTTTTATACACCTTTTGGTGCCTTACACTGCAGGTCTCGAGTGCCAGTATATCTTTGCAATTAAATACACAACTATATTCCCTTGGGGTTCAGTCTCGGTCTTTGGATCCCCGTGAATTAAAGGGTTTTTAGAAGCCAAAAAGGGCGGTACAGAGGGTATTTCTGCCTAAGGCCTTGTATCTTCTGATCTATATTTTTGTATGGAATTAATTGATTACAATATACACTTGAATACGTAGCTCTATGTAAAGATATCTCACTTTGTTATGCTTTTTTATATCCCTTTTGTGTGCTGTGGATTGTTTAATTTATAGCATCTATAGTATCCCTAAATGAGTCACCCTCACAGTTTTGTAAATATTGTATTTACTTTTTTAAAGGGGGAAAAATGAGACCTTTTGGGCACTTTGTTAAATTTAAAAATAGTCAGTGTACGCTTGTAGAAAAGTGTAAATTTTGTTGCCCCTCTTTGGGAAACAAAAAATGGTTTTGCCATTTAAAAAATGATGAAAACTCTGCACAAACGAGTATAAAAGGCTGTAGTGTTTGGACGATTGCGTTGGCTTCAGGTCGAGCGGTCGTAGTCGGCCCCTATCGTAAGGGTTTTTTGATAGTGGCACGATTATGGCGGATTACCCTTAAAGTCTATGGGAGAGAACAACACTTCATTTTTCACCCAAAAAAGGGGAGAAGCTGAAATTAACATCCACAACAGTCAAATGGTACGTGTAATCTTAGGCAACCACTTGGTTATAAAAGTCCAGAAAAAAAAAATCACAGGCCATTCCTATCCCGTTTGTCCACAGCATGACCTTTAAAACCGCTACCCAAAAAATTAAAAAGTGCCAGAAGGCAGTTGATTTGAAAAAATCTGTTACTTGAATGGACATTTAATACCTGTCCTGGAAAGCAGCTGAGCCCAAAAACCCGCATGACCCCAGATTTAAAAAGTGCCCCAAAAGGAGTTTTCAACCACCATTTTTTTTCACTGGGCATTTACTAAACCTGTCCCGGACCCAGTATGACTTTTTAAAACCCGTCTGACCCCCAGATTAAAAAAAGGGGGGAAAAGGAGTCTGTTATGTCTGTAAATGTTTTGTTTTGGTATAATAAACGGTATTTTTTGACCCCAATTCACCTGTGGGAATTTTGATTGCTGTTTTTTTAAG